>JAODJX010000097.1:4941235-4955853 GCA_026776945.1 Isichthys henryi
GAAAAACTCCCAAGAAGGAAGAAACCTTGGGAGGGACCAGACTCAAAGGGGGAGCCCATCCTCCAGGGGCCAGCAGGCATATCAACCCTCCAATTGCATTATGGTTGCAGGCCTAATGCGTGCCATGACATATTCAGATGTAGGCCTGCAACTTGTTAATATTTTCACATCCGAATATTCGGCAGAATTATTTTCTGTATATTTGCATTTTTCACAACTTTTCTGTTACCCACATTTTGAAAATGCACTCAAACTCCAGAGCTCTGTTGACACTCTTGATCAGTGTTAGGAAGACTGATTTGACTCAAGCCTGCCACCTTTTCCATTTACTTACCTGCGTGTTTTGTGTGCTACTTGCGATAAGGACTGCATTGAAGCCAATGGACGCAAATTAACCAATTATTCAAATGCAGATTGTACTTCTTGAATTTTTACATTGAAATTTTTTGGATATCTTGAATATTTGTTGCAGCATTTCTCAGTCGCCATGTTGGGAGTCTTTGCTGGTACCTCAATCCATGAATTCACCTGGATTTTTTTTTACCGGAACAGCTCAGATGCACTATTTTGTTTGACAGTTCTAGAGCAGAGCATCTCCAGGGAAATGAGCAAGTAATCTTTCTGCTGTGAGCCCATTTCCTTCACTGCTACGCTACCCGATGCTCACATTGTCATCCTTTCAAAGAGCTTGATGACTGACCCACAATTTCAGTAGGCAAAAAGAAAGAGATAAAATAAAAAGGAGGACCAAGGTAAGACGTCGAATAATCGCTGAAAAGATGAAATCCACGACTGGACATGCAAAAAAAGCTGCTTTTTTGTGTAAATACCGTGGATCTTTACGGGAAAGCAAAAAAATAATAATTTAAAAATAGAACAAAATAAACCTGACTGACAGTGACATGCGCTTCTTCTTTATATTTTATTCGATGTAGTTTTTATTTTCCCTGGCAGTCGCCGTGACGCACATGGTCATATGATGCCTTATAAAGAACGAAAATGCAAAGTCAAGCGCTAGTATGATTGAATGTAAATGAGCCGATCACCACTCATCATGCCGCGGACTGAAAAACGCAGCAACAGAAGGAATGGTGGCAGACAACATGCGGCCTTTGAGGAGAGACGGCGACAGCAGGAGCCGCAAGGTGACATTTGGGGCTGCATCGTACTTTGGGACATACATTGCAAATAACAGTTTAAAAAAAATCTAATGCCGACCTTTGATTAAAAAGTTTAAGAAGCCCGGCACTATAACGTAAATCAGACAACTACAGCAATTCGCAGAGACATGTAAAGCCAATAATAGCAACTCTTTTGGCAAAAACTTTGAGCATTATCAATTAACGTCAGTTACTGTTAGCGAAACCTCTGCACTGACCCTCCAAGCACTTTAAGGCTATTAAGTGACATTAATAGCAGTAGTTGTTTTGTACGATGCCCACAGATAGCTTAAGCACATGCTACCGCTATTTGCAGAATGTCTAATGGTATATTTCTGCACATACGTTATGTTTCAGGGGTATGAACATTGGCATGTGCTCAAACAGGAAGTGACCACACCCAAGCTGCCTCACCCCCAGTGATCTAGACTTACCGGACACCCCGATGTCGGCCAGTACCGCCTTCTTGCGGTCTTTAACGCTGCTGATCTGGGGAAAGTAGACGTCCAGAGCCAGGAAGGCCATGCAGCACAGGAAGGCCAGCGTTCCCATGGCTACGCCGTAGTTGCAGGCATTCTGGTTGCGGTTGAAGATGCAGTACTCCTCGACCTCGCTAGGGCGGTTCAAGTAACCCTCGTTGGCGATACAGCCAAAGATTACAATAGAGAACAGCTGTGGAATGGAGAGGGGGATGAACAGAGGGAGAAATGACCAAGACAGGTAAAAACACGGGTTAAAAGCATAACCTCAGGCTGCACATTGCCAAGGCAGCACTAATGCTACTAATATTAGCTCAGCGACAGTCAGGGAACAGTTATCGCTATGGGAATAGCCTCTTCACAGCTCACTCATCATCTCTCAATGTTCACTGCGAGTGTGAAAAGTGCGTTCAGCATCAGTAAGACCTGCCACATCCTCCCCAATCCACTAAATGCTAAAGACTCCCATTCTCAGCTGCACTGTAGCTCCACCCCAAAAATCATGTGCCAGCAGCTCACTGCTTTTAGCTCCTCAGTGCTAGCGCTGCTGGCTAACATGCTGCCGGCTAACATGCTGCTGGCTAGCCTGCCACGCTGAACCTGCATGAACTGTTTTTGTCAGTGTCAGTTGTAGGCAGGTAGAGAAGTTCTGCCCAAGAACTAAATGGCACTAAAATGTAATCAAACTGTAACTGACAAAACCAGAAAAGTCAAGATGTATATATATCTGCATGTAAATGTGCTGGAGCGATTCGGCCGCTCTCCACTTTTTGTGAAACTTAAAACTAGAGTAAAGCCTACAAAAGCCCCTTAACTCGTCATTTGGGCCCAAGAATGAATGTGATGAGTAATGTGTTTTGTGCACATGAAGAAGAAAAAATTCTCAATTTATGTCACTTTGAGCACCATTCCATACTGTCAAAATATGATTTTGATCCCATAGTCGTCTGCAAATGTCAGCCTCAATAAATTAGCTTTAATATGGTGTGTGGATGGCAATCGGAAAGGGGCACTGGAGGGAGACGTGGGAGATGCAGTAAAACATCAAATGATGTCAAGAAATGTAACCTAGACCAGCAGTAGCATCTACAACATGTCAATCGTGCCCATTCTGCAGAAATTTGCTATTGAGGGTGAATCCAGTTTGGGGAAGCCTGCAATAGAGCAATTATCCCTAAAACAGCGGGACATTCCAGCAATGTTTCCTTTTCCCAGACTTGAATCAATGCTAATGGGGGCAAAGCATGCTGACGTAAAATTACTTCATAACTGAAACAATAATGGGACTGAGACCTGGACACATCAGGACACAGACAGCAGGACAAAAGCAGGGCTCCTTGTGATCCATCCATCCATCCATTTTCCAAACCACTTGTCCTTCTGGGTCGCGGGGGGTCCGTAGCCCATCCTGGAAGCAATGGGCACGAGGCAGGGAACAACCCAGGACAGGGGGCCCAGCCCATTGCAGGTCCTTGTGATCCACACTGTGCCTGCATGCTTACAGGGTTACTACTGTATGTTCACGTCGGAGCCCTAGTCAGTAAAAATACTCGTGAATAATCTTTGCTCCTTGCTATGATCCATCCTGTTAATTATGTGATATTAAAAAAAAATTTGATCTGAGGTTGATGATGAAACAGAAGGAATGTGGGTAAGTAGAGGAGACCCCCCTCCCACCCCACCCACACCAAAGTAGAGAATTACATTATTTATCAAAACGCCACTAGATTACCAAGCAATGTGAAATACAGCTTTTCCTTTAATGCCTTGCAACATTCATATTCAAAAGATATGTATTTTATGCCACAAGTTGTAACCTCCTGTTTTGCAGCCATTTTCTAAATTATGCTAAGGAGAAAAATTGGTCACAGCAAGGGGTTCTGGGAAATCAGTGGATGGATCGAGCTCTAGCAGCACCAGGGCTGTGGTTTGCTTTGGCAGGATCCAGTTCCAGCCGGTCCATTTCCCCCTGCTCTCCTGGGAGGCTTCTTCTATTGACAGGGAGATAGCTAATGTCATGGTTTGGGGGTGGCCGTTGTTTTCAGCTCAATAAGCCATGCGGAGAGCAGGCCTGGGTGCAGACTGCTCGCTGAAGGCATGGGATGAATTTGACACCGGCAGTCTGCTTTCACAGACATTCACCCGGGAGTTGGATCCTGGACAGACAGACATGGTTCCTGTATTTGCCCTGAAAATACAGCCACATTATAAAATTACACCCTCCCCTAACAACATAACCGGATAGGCTGTGATTTAAGGCTTGATTTGGTTATGAATCGTCCTCCGGATTGCACTGTTATGCTACGGTATATCGTGCCCCACAGATGACTTGATTGAATTTTGATGCTATTTATTTTGTCCTACAATAAAAACTGCCTATTTCTCCCGCTTGTCATTTGCTCTCTTAGACTGCAGAATAAAAAAATGGCCTCCCTTTTCCCACTAGTGCTCCACTGATCTCATTGTCTCATCATCCCAATCTCCGCCCAGGACCATGCCCATCCACCCCTCTCTCCTTCCTACACATACAATCCTACTCATACAGCCACTCCTTGTCTTCCAAGATATGCCAAAAATGTATGACTAATGAGGCAGCCATTACTAATTATACCATGTGATTAGATCATAATGAACAATCTTGCAGTATCCAGCGAGGTCGGAGGTTGAAAGAGAAGGATGGGCCAAAGTCTTAAGACTTTTCAACTAGAAGTTTAATGGCCAAAAGGTCCGAAATTCAGTTCTAACTGGGGAATGGAAGTTTTAGTTTTCAGGTATTAAAATGCATTTGAATAATATAGGACATGGCTGCTAGCACCTGGACTGAGCCATTTCACTTGGCTGGCTAAGCTAATGAGAAAATCCATAAGCTATTCCTCTAGTTCGCTTGCCAGAAGATGGACAGGTTATAGATGCATGAGATGCAAACAGACATGAACATACATAGTATTTAAAATTAGAGATTAATGGTCATTGTTGACACACCACAGCACACAGTGCACAACAACAAAATGTGTCCTCTGCATTTAACCCATATGTGACAATGTGACATAGCAGGGGACAGCTAATTCAGCGCCCGGGGAGCAGCGCTTGGGGGCGGTACCTTGCTCAGGGTACCTCAGTGGCACCGTGCAGGTCGGGGATTCGAACCTGAAATCTTTCAATTAGAAGTGTGCTTCCCTAACCATTAAGATACAACTGCCCACATACAAAACACATACACAGCATAAAACTTCCCGCTTGCCTCGAGACGGCCATCTTACTTCATGCCTGCTCCATTCGCTCACCTCCTAACGATCAGCCTAATTTTTCTGGGCCGGCCCGGATCACGAGGTCCTGGCTCCCCATGAAAGCGGCCATTGTGAAGGTGCTGTGATGTAGGATCTGATCTTGTGACGACCAGAAGGAGGCTTTTGGGTTAACGAGACGCCACATAGGCAAGTCCGCATGGCCTGCTGGTGGGAAGGGCGAAGATTCGGGTGAAGCCAACCATGTGACCGAAAAAAAAAATAATTAAATCCCAAGACGGAAGCAAGACCACATGACACAACAGCATATCTGCATAACCGCCCACTGTCAGCATTTACCATTCTTAGTGGAAAAGAGACCAGAAATCAGCACTGTGAGATGAGTGATGTTTTTTGCTCCTCTGTGCAGATTTTTAAAAAATTATTGTACGGTTACATTGTTCCCAACTTTATACATGATTACTCTTTGAAGCGCGTGAGAAATTAATGCAAGTAAAAAGATATCTGGAGCAGGAATTAGTTGTGTTTAGCCACCTGCCTACTGAGTAGGTGATGTAATAACCCCACCCACTCATCATGTGCACCTGAAAAGAACCTGCTGCGGTTCATCTAAAATAGCTCCATGACTGTACCAGAGTGTCCATGTCCACTTTCCTGGCCCCCTGCAAGGCTTTCTGCTTCACCGTGGGGTTAGGGTGTACCTGTTCAGTTTTACAACTGGGCCTACACGTCTAACACGACCTCTGCGGTGCGTCTGCGTTTCCACAGGGCTGTCACTGCGCCCATAGATGCCAGTGCTGGCTTGCTGCACTGCATCGGGGGCAGATGTTTAAAAGGACATCTAGAGGGAGAGGCATGCACCAGTGGATGGTTCAAGTTTGGGACAAGGAGTGTGGGATCTGCAGCTGTCACCAAGGAAGCCCACGGAAGAGAGAAGTCTGGAAGGAGCGCACAGGCCTGAGATTTGGGGGAGCGAGGGGAAACTGGGCTTCAAAAGAGGCAGTACATAAGCACACAGAGACACAGATAAAACACACTCCCCCTCCCTTTTCTGCTCCGTGAGCTTGTAAGTCTCCTGGGCTGATAGGGCAGTGCCAGTCTTCTGTAGCTCTTATTGACCAAACACTGTGGTCAATAAACCGCAGAGCTGAACCCAGGAAACGACACCCACTATCTCTGGGAACTTTATTATTTTTTTATCCTCACAGTTTTCCTCAGTTCCTTGTTGGAGAAATATAATCTGTGAAGCAATTTTGAGCAAGATTGCAATTTGGGCTGCTGGTTCTGTCTAACACTGAGCCATGAAGCAGAGCTCGAAATCCCTCCTCGAGCAGGATAGCCGAAAGCTGGCCCAGCTGAGTCACAGTTAATGCCGTTGTTTATGCAACAGACCTTGTATTGTTTGGACAAATCAAAGGTCCTGCAGTGGCCGTGCTGTGTAGATTTTTTGTTTGGAGCTGCCCCACTGCACGCAGCACGTCGCTCAGCATTCATAAACATCCCCCTTAACCACGCACTGTTTGCCACAGAATTCACATTCTCAACTTAAAAATCCATGAGTTCACCCATCGACGTGCCTGAGAATTCTTAAAAAGGTCAGAAAGAGAAGCATTTTACTATGGAGATAAAAAGTTGCAGGTATAATTAATGTGAAGAAAGTGCTGTTATACCTTTGAGGGGGACAAGAAACAGGAATGGCTTTATTTAAGATGCCATTCTGTATGAAAGGGTTACATTGTGAATATTATTCATTGGTAGGATAAACATTAAATAATTTTTTTTTTGGCTGGTTTCAGCATAAAACATTATCTGATTAGAGCAGCTTAGATTTATTAGCCTGCAGATATGAAAAGGCCAGATTGTCACAATGCCGTCGGTCATTTCGAGCAGCACTTTGAACTGTTAGTAGCCCCGTTTCAGCTGAGTTCCTTTGATTTCTGTACACTATTTCGTTGTACAATTCATTTACTTGTAACACTCTGTGGTGCATTTACACCTAGCTGTGTGCGGCTACTCAGCAAAATTACATAAACTTTCTATTTCAATGAACAGCAAAGTGCCTGTTCTCTTCTATATCCTATTGCATTCGATACAATTTGCTTCTATTCGGCTCTATTTGACTCTATTCTGCCACAATTGCTTCTGCTACCGTTTCCGCCTGTCAGTGTGGTAAATAGGTCAGGCATTCATGGTACTAGCTTAAGATAAAGCCCCCCACCCCCACCAACACAACTCCAACTTTTAACTAACAAATGTCAATCTAAGGACCTGAAGGTTGTGGACACTTACAGTCCAAAGATCAAGTGAACTGACATTCGTAAACTGTTCATGGTACGAGTATGTGTATCTCACAAAGGACTGGTAAACCATTCTGCTTTGTGGAATAAAAGATACTTTGTGTAATACAAATATATGATACATTTTTATGTGGCCAATACAATGGGACACACACACACACTTGAATTCATATCTCTGTGGGGACTCTCCAGTCATCCCAACAATGATGACTCAGCCTTAATCTTAAGTAACCAAGCAAAATTGTCGTTTGGCATTTTTACTTTTTTTCTGTCTCATATTTTTATAAAACTGAGTTCCCTCTTGTGGGGACCAAAGAAAATGCCCCCACAATGTCAAAATAACAGGCTTTTATGACCTTGTGGGTCTCCACAAGGTAATACATACATAACCCACACACACAAGTATGGATTTGCCACACTAGGATGCTAACGCCGCAGGCCTATTCTGTAGCCGCGGTAACCCAGACCTTCCAGTGCCTGGAGTCTCCGGGATGTGGACCCAGAGGCCAGGGCGGGTTTAGCAGCTTGGTGACAGAACAAACAGCAGAACTCCAACCCGTCTGGCACACAGATGCTGAACAAAACCAACAGCTGATGTATACACATCCTGACACTTGGCCCTTGACACTACTCGGGTAAAACGGCAGGGTTACACCATTCTTTTCCACACCACAATCTAGGCACCATCTAATCCTTATAACCTCTTATTCAGTCAGTCACACACTGTTCACACACAAATACACACTGGTTCACGGTCAAACATCAACAGCAAGCTAAACTCCGCGAAACTGCATGTCCACATGTACAATTCAGGAGGAGAAGCTGAAAACTGACACCACACTGGAGGTGAGGGGACTTGGATGTTATTTAGTAGAGACACTTTAGTAGGATTCTCTAACACTTTTTGCGTGTGCCTGTGATCACAGTTCAGTCTCGCAGCAACCCGTGACGATGTGTGTCACTCCCTCACCTGTCCGTGGAACAAATTAGTTAATTGACTGGTCTTTAAAATTTGAGTTTGAAGTCTCCTGGTTGGACGGAGAAGAGGATTCATTCATAACTCGAGAGTAAATAATTTCAATGACAGTGAATCAAACACAGTAGCCTGCGATGGGTTGGCGCCCCATCCTGGGTTGTTCCCTGCCTTGTGCCCATAGCTTCAGGGATAGGTTCCAGAGCCCCGCCCCCAACACTGAATTGAAAAAACAGGTTCTGAATATAGATGGATGGATGGGTGGATGGATGGATGGATGGATAGATAAAACACATAGGACATTGTTTCTGCTGACCCATATAAACACTGATGCATAGCTGAGATCAGGGTTTTCCAGGCCTCCCTCCCTCTCACTCTCACATTCCATTATTCTATGCTTTGCTCAACATCTTCCTCAACCTACACCCCCCCCCCCCCCCCATAATCCACTATGACCTTTGTTTCAGATAGAGACCCCTGAGTGACACATCCGAGTCATTAGACTGAGAAAGATCACAGAGCACACCTGCCCACATGACTCCACATGCATGGAAGCACACTGAGACCCACCCTCAAGATCAAAGCATTAAGCAGCGTATGACTGAATCTGCAGTTTTCATGCCATCTCACATGCAGAATGCAATACATTTGTAATGATCTGCGCAGTGAGAAGGAATACCCTGTTTACGAAGGAATACCCTGTTTACGAAGGAATACCCTGTTTACGCAGCATGCAGGCTTTCACTGTATTTAAAATGAAAGCAGTTCAGGGCAGAAATGGCTGTTCTGTTGGCTTTAATTATGGCTGTTCTGCTTTTCCACAAACTTCAGCTTCTCCAGTTCTGAGCGACAACAGAACTTGAGAAACGAGACACAAGAACGAAGTCAGGAACCAACACACCTCCTACCCATGACCTTCTAGCTGATAAGAGGGCAAAACTGCAGAGCGGAATCAGCATTTATTTATTTAGCCACACACGACTGAATGAAGCAGGTCAATCCCAGCTCCAGCTGCCCGGTCCGGCAAAGGCAGGTTCCTCGGGGCTCCACCCCAGCTCCACAAAATCAGTGTCACACTGGGCGCAGATGAGCGGTGAAAAAGGCACCGGAAAATAAAGAGAAAGCCAAAGCACGGTGATGAACAGCTTTCATTATTGTTAATGTCCTCTTAGCCGGCCGACGCATCTGTCCACACCTAGTTACCATTTGTACTCATTTATTCAGCTAGACACTGTCAAGACACAATTGCGGTCAGTCACAATAGCCGGGAGAAGAGCTAAGCTAGTCACATCTCAGTTACTGTGTGTGATTAGCCACCATGCTACCTGCTTTCAATATTCCCTTGAAACACAGTGACGTATTATTACCTACAAACAATTATGTACAGACGGAATCTAGCTACCAGAGCCAATATGTTACGCATACAAGCACCACAGTGACATGACCATGGACAGAGGGTGGACAGTACTGCGTGTGAACAGTTAATTACTACAGCTTTTTACTGTGTAAAAGGATGTATGGAGCAACCATCTTGTATTCTGAAGCTGGGGTTGCTCTGACTTCCAAGTTGGAAGTCCGACTTCAGGGGGTGTTCCAGTTGAAGTGTCGGACTAGGAGCTCAAAAATTCTGACTTTAAAGTTCAACTGGAATACACAAATAGTGCTACCCACTGAGCCTCTGGACCACCCTCCATGTTGGTACCAAGGTTCCCAAATGCCCTAAATCACTGGAAGTGCACTGAACATATACAAAAGCTGTGGGTCAAAACCGCTTTTTAGAAAATAACATACAGGCCACAAAGTTACACATAAGAATTCTTTCGCAATCTTAGCCTTTCACAATCTGTCCACACAAGGAGATCAAACTATCACAGGACGCGAGCCACATGTGCGTGTGTTTACAACCACGTGACAGGGTGCGAAAACACAAATAGCCCAGCTTCCGGTTTGCCTTGTTAACAGATTAAATAATTAGCAATAATGCCAGTTATTACATCTGTCATATATTACATGCTCTGGTCTTTTTATAATCTTATTCTGGGAAATAAAATGACACGTTTTTTTCAGTTACAAAATCAACTCATAGCCATATTAAAGCATTTTAAAATCCTGACGACGATACCTGCAACATTAAAATAAAATTACACTAAAGGCGCTTTGCTACATGTGTAATTCTTTAGAATCTTCCAGGATTAGTCAGTATCTTCCACGTTAAATACTCTACAGCTATAAAGATGTTTGTTTACTAATAGAGATATGCAAGCCTAAAAGTGCGGTTTAAATTCATTAAGTCATGTTTCGGATAGCTTTCCCATTTTAATTCACTGCCCGCTTAATGCTTACGATATCTGAATCGTCGTTATTTTCATATCTAGGAAGAGGAAGGCGAATACAAAATTAGGCTTTTACAGGAAAGAAAACTCGTCATTTACGCCTACTTTTCGGCAACTACGTTTAATTAAGGAAGGTGCAAACCCATCTACTGTATACCGGACTTTGCAACGAAATATACTTAGCCAGCGTGTGTTTAGTAAGCGCTCCGATTCGGATTCGGATTGAGGTGTGTAAATCTAAACCCTCGCGTTGCTGCCAAGCGAGTTATAGACAGTATGTCACAGTGTCGGGGCGAAATGTACTGGGGACAGATTGTAATCAAAGTAATATAACCGGCAATGTTCAACAGCTGATTACATCGAAACTATTATGCAGGGTGAATGGGGGCGCCTTACCTTTCTACATATGCAGTAAACCGGTGGGTGAAAATAAAAACGAATTAAGCATGGAAATGTGCTGTTACAGTCGAATGGGAAGGAAGAAGCATGTAGGGAGGCCCTTGGGCGGTGGGGTGTAACTCAGTCTCTGCGCCCCGAAGCGGATTTAACCTTGAAGTCTCACGGCAGGAAACCCAACATCGCCGGCTGCGGAGGGGGGCTCCTGCTCGCCGGGAGGGGTCCCACTATGCTCATTATCTTATGATCCACATGATTGTTTTTCCCGTTTTGACTAAGCTGCGTAATTTGCCCATAAGCGCAGTTTGCGCATCTCGTAAACTAGCGTTGCGCTGCTTCCTAGACAAACGGCAATTAATTAACTAACCTGGCAGACTCTTAATTAGTGCACATCTGATAATATTGCGTATTGCAACTGTTTCGGTTTTCGACTTTACCCTAATGATGTGCCTAAATCTTGTGATTTTAAGTTAACGCGGTGGGTGAAGCTTGTGTCAACCTCAGAAAAAATATATACATAGCCTCTACTATTTCAGTCTCTTAAAATCCTATAACCAGAGATTAAAAGATACAAATATCCGTTCTATCAAATCTGCTAGTAAATACCTTCATGTTCTGCGTCCATCCTTGTCATAACACCAGCTAAAATGTCACATATCAGCGCTCCATGCCGAAAATTGAACGTACGTCTGACAGCCGATAAAACAGGGATTGTTGTAAATATTCGTCGCCAGTTAAGTTACGTATCTGCAAGGGTCCAACAGCAGTGGCTGGTGGGTATCAGTAATGCAACGGACGCGATATAAACCATAATGGACAACTGAGCCCCCGGGTCTCTACGGCCACTTACCCAGGACACCATCCGCAGAATGGTGTGCGGCTGTCGGATGAAAGTAACCGGATCGAAGGCTCCGCCAGCCTTCCCCGCCCCGTACGCCATTCCCTCCATCTTTCGATTGGATTCCCCTTTCGTGCTAAATTTCAGCCGCCGCCGGGTTTATGTGCAATCAGGCCCCGTGTTCATGAAACACGCCGGACAGGTAGTCAGTCCGTCCCTATCTGCGCCTCTCACACCCACCTACTCTCTACTCTCGGTCAACCTCCCCTAACCCGACTCCAGTATTATGATAGTGATGTTGTATTCTCTCTCTCTCTCTCTGTGTGTGTGTGTGTGTATGTATGCAGGTTTGTAGCGCTAGGGTGGAGAAAAAGGGGTGGGGGCAGCAAAGAAGGAGGAATCCATCAAATGAGATAGCAGGGTATGCGGTCCGACGATGCAATGTGTGTGTGTGTGTTTTTTTTAATATGTCACTAACATTGTTATTCGTCGAAGTGCAAATTTGATCTAATTAGGATACAGGGAGATTTACCAAAGTGCACGAAGGGGGGCGCTGTTTTCGCTTCATTTGCTCATTTAACCCCCTAGCGGAAGTTGTTTCCCAGCCACCTTAGAATAAATGTGCGTTTTGTGCGAACAGTATCCTAAAAGCGTCCGAAATAGATTGTAATTAAAAATGGAGTACAAATATATCAGTTTATTTTAAACCTCGTGCTGTATTTAGAACAGCGTGTTCTAAGGGATCGCAAATTTTACACAGCAATGGGTCTGTAGATCTGTAACCAAAGTAGGATCCCATTTCAAATCTGTGATGATTTGGTGTTGCGCCTAATAGACTTGAACTGCTGGTGAGTAAAGATAAAGACACAAATAACATGTTACAACAAGTTGCTTTGATAAAATCGACTTTTGAACCATCTTGTAATACGTCCATCTTGAAAATCGTCTTATTCTCGTATTCTATTAAGATGAGTCATGCAAAGAGAAGTTCTATGAATTAGGCTTGTGGTGTTGACAAGAACACATGATCCTGCAATGAAATCAGTGCTTAGAGACAGTATCATCTTATAAGTGTTTTGCAAATGAGGAGTTTTTGGAGTTAAATGTGCGTGAGGTTTGCAGAACACAACTGAGCTCTGATGACCGATGAGTCATACCTATAAGTGGATTTTTCCCCCCACTTGTTTGCAATCTTAAAACTTTATAGGCTGAAAAAAATTCTATGCTGCACATACTATCCATCTGTCATTCAGCTGCTTATCCTACACAGGGTGATCTGAGGCAGTAAGGTAACTCCAGGCAGCTTGGAGAACAAAGCAGGAATGTAAAACTAGACAGGATGCCTGAATATCACAGGACACATACTTGCACATACAATAAAAAACTACAGTATGGGTCATTCAGGGACACGGATCCATCTTAGTGCATGCTTTAACACTGCAGGAAGATGCCCAAGGAGAGGATGTAAACTCCGCAAATAGCAGCACTGGGATTCAAACCCCACACTCCCGCAGCTGTAACACAAAAGGCACATATATATATGTAAACGCCCATTATATGAAATTACCTCTCAAAGCCTTCCTGATCACCTTCAAAATCTCATACTGAACAGAAAAAAAGTGAAGCTTTCTTTTTTAAATGCAATAAACGTGCAAGAAAAACAAATCGTTAAAAATGCCAGAAACGAAACCATGATTAAATTAAAAAAATGTGATCTAATATCTCATTATGTCATTTTCCTGCTGCTTCTCCTGGTGAGGATCTTGGTGGCAGCATGCTGAACAGACCAGGCCACACATTCCCCCCCCCCCACTTATTCCGGCTTATTATGGGGGATCCCTAGACATTCTCGAGCCATTTGGGAGACAGAATCCCTCTAGCATGTCCTGGGTCTTCCCTGAGGGCTGTATCTGTGGGACAGGCTCGGAGAAGCCCCACTGGGAACTGGCCAGGTGGCATCCTTATAAGATGCCTGAACCACTCAGCTTTCTATTCAGAGAAGCAGCGGCTCTATGTCAAGGTCCCTCAACCCTGTGGAGAAACTTCATTTTAACTGCTTCTACTTCAGACTTAGACCAGCTCATAAGCATTGGTGAGAGTAGACAATGTAGGGCCCAGTAAAGCTGTGTGTTACCGAACCAATCCGCCTGTCACTCTCCTGTTCCCTCGAACCATCACCGTAAAACATGAAGCAAAGTTACTTAGATTCCTTTACACAGTGCAGACTCCTGCTTTGAAGGACGCAATCGATTCTTTTCCCAGAGAGTGCCATGGCCTCGGATTAGGAGGTGCACGTCTTCATGCCTGCCGGTTCACACTCGGTATCAAACCACAGAAGCGTGTGATGGAGGTCTTGCCAAAAGTATAACATCGTCTGCAAATAGCAGGGATGTCCACAAACAGTAGAGGAGACCAGACACACCCTTTGCCAGATTCTAACACCTACTCTTTAAAGTTTCAGTTCCTTCAGCTAAGGAAGTAGAAAAACTCTCTTCATTCATACTGGGACAGAACAGCAGGCAGTATAAGCCCAGTATCTCATACTCCTGCAGCACCACTCATAGTTTGTCATGTGGTCACACGCCTCCAAGTCCGCAAAACACTTATAGACTGTCAGCATATTTCCACAAACCCTCATACAGCTATGTGAGGGAGAAGAATTGGACCACTATTCCATGACCAGCCTGAAATCCACATTGTCTCCCCTAAACGCAAGGCTCGACAGTCTAGTCTCAGATACTCCGGTTGGGGGGGGGGGGGGGGGGGGGGGCGGGGGGGGGGGGGGGGGGGGGCGGGCGGGGCGGGGGGGGGGGGGGGGGCGGGGGGGGGGGGGGGGGGGGCGGGGGGGGGGGGGGGGTGGGGGGGGGGGGGGGGGGGGGGGGGGGGGGGGGGGGGGG
>JAODJX010000097.1:5025457-5036846 GCA_026776945.1 Isichthys henryi
AATTTGCGCGGAGGCTGCTCCTGGCCCCCCCAGCCCCCGGGGGGGGGGGGGGGGGGGGGGGGGGGGCCTTCACCAGAGGGTCCTTTAACATGAGGCCAGTTTGACGAGGCGTCGAGTCGCTGTTTCCATGGCAACCGACATAGCGAGAAAACATACATCTCGTATATTCATCGTCACCCGTCTTCGATGCTCAGTGACCAACCTAAATGCATTGGGGTGCCTCACAAGGCCTATGTGATGTGCTCCCCCCCCCGCCCACCTAATGCTCCACTATTTTGCACCTACTTCTGTGGTTCACCTGCAAGCTGGAGGGACAATGAAGATTAATTGTGGAGATTAGCCTCCCACCCTGCTATGTAAGTACCGGGAGGCCTGGAGCTGGGTTATCGGACCCTGTAAGGGGGGTGGGGGGGGTGCTCATCACAAGAAGCACATACAACCCCACACAAAGAAATATAAGAAGCAGGGAGGTGGGCAAAGCCTGCAGTTTCACCCCGACCATGCGCCTGGAAACGTGCAACTTTAGCATGAAAAATGAAGAGCCAAACAGGCCACAGGCTAGAGGGGCGCAGACGGGCCAGCTGCCCCTAACCCCAGGACACGGGGTCTGCGGGACCTGCCCGCCCTGCAGCATCATGTGCAGCATGTGGATGGAGAGGCTGCTGCCATGACGATATGACGCCGGGAGGTGGTGACCTTTATGGTCACTTTGTAGCCAGTCGCTACTCTGGTGTCCACTGTCCAGTATTTCTTATTAAACACAAATTTAAGTATTTTTTAATTCTTTTTTTAATTGAGCTACATCACACTACTGTAATGACCAGTAACACAGTCCTTATTTACTAGCCTATTTTCACCAATATGTCTGCTCAGACATATTAAAGATGATTATACACATTGTATTATGGGAGCTCAACTGGGATCAATGGGCTTCTAGAAAAGTCAGTACACCCATGCAGCCATTATCCACATCACCTTCTCAGCACAGTGTTCGCAGCGATGTGAACTAATATGAAATAGCGATATGAAAAAAAAATCCTGTAAATGGAGCTGTTATTGAAGTTACTGAAAGTTAAGTTACTGCTGT
Organism: Isichthys henryi; assembly: GCA_026776945.1. NCBI lineage: Eukaryota > Metazoa > Chordata > Actinopteri > Osteoglossiformes > Mormyridae > Isichthys > Isichthys henryi. The sequence continues at coordinate 5,026,545 of JAODJX010000097.1, forward strand.
TGCCTGAGGTGTGGTATTGCAATAACAAAAAGGGTCAAACCTAAATAACCAATAAAAATCTCTCCTAAATAGTTTTATATCCTTTGAACACTTTCTAGTCTGCCCGATTGATGGAGCTTTCATTTCCACCTTTGCACATGATGGCAGTTATCTGTGCCCTTGCAAAGGAATCCATCACCGACGTCCGCTAACCCCATGGAGGAAACCTCATTTAGAGTCTCCTCCTCCGATGGCCTGTTTACACTGAAAACATCCTGACCTCGCTGCGGCAGGAAGATCCGGGCTTCCAGTGCGTTCAGAATGGGTGTCAACCCCTCCACTAGAGGGCGCTGTGGAGAAGTTCCCCCTAGGGGCATACCCTTCAATGTTTAATTTGGATTCATTCATCCCCCCAAATAAATAGACTATTGCATTTAAATAATTAGTTGTGCCCCCCCAATATCAAACTCTTTCCACGACTATTGCTTCCCGCCTCCTCCAGGAGATGGCTGACGGTAAACTATTATTTTTTAATTGATAATGCTTCCGCTCAGCGACAGCAGGAACTGGGAGCATCGTGAGTCACATGGCATGGGTCTGGGTGCCTCAGCTGGACGTGGAGCAGGGGGGTGGGGGGTGCGAGCCAGCAAGCCAGCCTTCTGTGTGAATCTGTGACAGCATGAGCGGCCAGAGGGATCACAGAGCCGTGGGGAGGAAGCTGGAAGAGGCTGGCTGTGAGAAGCTGTGTCCCCAAAGGTCAGGGTGGTAGGGGGTACACACACATACACATACACACATACACACACACACACACACAGCTTGCCCATCATGACTGCAAATCTGCACAGCCATGCAAAATGAAAGCTGGAAAGGAATGATTTTTAAGGAGGGGGCCATAATTCATACAGATGGGGCGACCTTATCATTAGCCAATGTTATGTTGTGAAATGCTGACAAGTGAGGGGGTACTCGAGCAGCCAATCAGCTTTCAGCTGGGGCCAGCGCTCATTAGGCCCCGCCTCTGTACCTGTCCCTGGAGCCGGACGCGTGGATGCCGGGGTGACACTGACCAGAACGAATGGAATTTCTTACCCTATTTTAATCATGCAGCTCATTTAAAAATCCTCTGCACAGACTTCCCAAAATGTCATGTTATAAGTGACTGGTAGAGAGAGTTTGCCACTGAGAACACAAGTGTGCAAATAAAGTCTGTGATATGACTGAACATTTGGAGGTAAGTCTTCATAATTCTGCGTAAACAGTAGCGTTTAATTTTAACATTTAATTTTCCTGTTATTGGTGCGGAGTGAGCATACATTTACCTTTTTTTTCAGCCAGAACAATTTTAAATAACACGAACACTGAATGTGTTTAACCCATATCAATTTGCAGAATGAGAAAGAAACTACATTCAAAGGCACTTTTTCATCATGACAAGGCAAAGCTTCGGCGTGGTTACTAAGCAGCAGCCACACCGCGGCGGACGTCGCGCATGGGTGCGCATGACCTCCCGCAGGCCGACAGGTGCCCGAGCCCGCCAACACCGGCTAAGGGCCTGCACTTCTGGCCCCGAGGTTAAAGCTGCGATTCTCGTGAAAGAGCATCACTGTGTCTTTGAACCGCGAGCCGTGGAGACCGTTTTGGGTCAAGATGTCTGCCACGCCGCAGAATACCGTGGCGCGATAATGATTCACGGCACGCCGCCCTCGGGTTCTGACGTGCCGCAGGACTGCTGTGTCTCTTGGGCACCTCTTTGGAGCTGCATCTATGACCTTGCTGGGGCAGAAACAGTTAACAGCTGAGCGGTGGAGGATGACCAGCCAGACGCTGGTCATCCTCTTTGGTAAAACGGCAAAAGTCGGAAAAGCTGTAGGCTAACTCTCCCGCTATGCTAGTACATCACACTGGGGCAGGTGGACAGGCCGCCCAAGCGGAGGTGAGACTTTCCCTGCTACCCAAGGCAGCTGATAACTGCACAGCTTGTCACTGTTCAGTCATCGCTGCACCCCCCACACCCCCAACATGCACACATCTCCTCTGAGCCTGGTGTATTCCGCCTTGTTAACAAAAAAATTAATAAATACCTCCTGCATTTAACAGCGCCAATACTTTATCATTCATAATTAAAAATATGTATATTTTGAGCATTCGCTAAAATAAAAACATACCATATTTTTTATTAAATATTTTGAGTATTTGCCAAAAAAAATAGAAGAAAAGACACCAGAGGATGCTGCTCCAGGCTTCCCTGTGATTCTGCTCCCTGATTTAGTCTCATAACAAAGACAGTGCTGGTTATGGCCAACAATATCCGACTGGCCCTAGTGATCGATACATAGCCGGTGACCCGGAAAAGCACCGAAAAGTCAAACCCGCGGGGGTCTGGATCCATTTAAATGTCTGTCCCAGTGGTCTACTGAAATGCTGGGATCTTAGCTTCCCAAAAAATAAACGAAAAGGAGCCTTGTGCTACGCTTCCGGACACACGACGTCTCAAAAGATCTCCCGGGTCTCTGTTTACGTCAAGGGTCTGACTTTTTCCTGAGTGTAACATCTGACAGAAGACTCACTCCTGCATGTTGATTCTCTGATATACACCACATCAGACAATAAGGCTGGGCTGTACTCATTACTTTTGTGCTACAGCTGTTCAAAAAGATAAAATAAAAACTCATCGCTGCCTGGTTTGACCCATTTCCGTGGCTCTTGATAAAAAGCTGCATAGCATTTGGGATGCTAAAACATTTTAATGGAATTGTCCAACTCGAACAGGCAAAGACATCAATGCATAGCAGATGACAGAGATCTGGGTATGTTTAATTTCATCAGAAGGCCTGTATGTAGCGATAGCTGATTCGATTAAAACTATGCATTACCAGACAACATACACTAGATAATGTTAAATTAGACATAGTTTGAAATAAAAATGGCAGAAAACGTAAAAATGGCAAACTGCTAAGGTGTGTTCTGTGTTTGCCCTGACGAAGATGTCACGGAAGGAGCATTTCAGGCAAATCTGCGAAATCTGTTGACATGTATTTAAACTGCCAGCCTCCAGACCCTTCGAACTTCATAGGTAATTTTATTCACGACATCGGTTTGTTTAGTTGAATCATCTCTCCGCTGATACCTCCACCTTCCCTGGATTCACTCTCTGTGGTGTTACCTAATGCTACAGTGAGCTGCTTGCAAACAGAACGATTCCAGGCTTAAGAAAACACCATCAAACATATTTTGGTTAATAAAAAATATATATATCACCATATCAGCCAAGTAAGGGGACTTCAAACTTTTTTTCATCGGAGGATTGGCATCAACATGTAGCTCTATGGACAATATCTTAACCCTTCTCTGAAAAAATGGATCATCTAATTGATGCTCAATACCTGAAGAGTATGTGGCCATAGTGTTTTACTTAATTTCCACATCAGCACCGCAACATACAGTCAATTCCAAATAAAACGTAAATACAACCGATCCAACAATTCAGAGTCTTTTCGGTCATTATACTATTACAATGACATGCTATCTCTCTAAAAGCAATGTAATAAGTAAAGAAAGCAATGGTTCAATAAATATACGCTTTCAGTATATGATATACAATATCATTGCAGTGGTGTCATTAGTGTTTAGAGTAGTGATCATTCAGGAGGGCATATTTACAGGATACTATCACTGGGTACATGTGATATACCTGTGGAAACAAACAGTCTACAGCTCCTTGCATTTATGAGAGAATTGTACTTAGGAGAATAGCTAATATAAAATTTCAATACCACATGTAACCTATACCACTGAATCCAGCTTAAGAGATGTATCCATTAGACACAGGATCATTGAGTTCTGCTTGTGGTGTGGTACATCTGGGCAAATGAAAGATGACAAACAGTTTATTCAGTATCGATAATCTCCAACAATACCCTGCAACTTTACCGTAAAAGTCAGTGCTATTTGGTTTACGGGAAACGCGTTTGTCAGTTTAGTTTGTGCTTGGCTTATGCAGGAATGACCACCAATTGACTGCATAACATCGCCATGTTGCGGAGGTGCTCTTGTGGCGAATATCGGCATGCGCTGATTTGATGGATGTGTCCATTTAATGCGATTTCCATGCAGGCACATACATAGACTACAGGTGCTGTGTGGCTCTCATCAAACCAGAAAGAAATTATTGGAAAAGTACCCTGCCCTACTCCCTGAACACTACACTGCAACGTAGTAAAGGTTCGCAGAAAGACTTTTTTTCACCACATTTACACTCAACCAAGGTCTGCGTAATCAACAAAATACAGGTCATGGGAATTCTGGTATACAGACAAACGGTGTGGAGAAAAACTATTTCAGATAAAAGGCCCACAAAGCAAAGTTCAAAACAATATGTAGCAAAGAGTAACTCATGCATCATCGCAAGCTGCCCAGAAATCCAGAAATCGTGGTTCAAAGGTCGAGATGAGAATAGTTTTATTTTTATTAAAACATTCCCGAAATAGAATCTCCACCTAAACGTGGGTTTAAAGAGGGAGCGGTTATGCAAATAAGATTGGTCATGTACATTTACATAACCTCCTTATACCAACAACCAGCCCACTTAATAAACTCGCATAGGTACATTACAGAATGTGTCAACACAGTAAAGTGCTGAAATGTCTCTCAAGGCCTGCATGCCACGGCAAGCAGCAGCCAACCCTCAAAGAACCCGCACATCCTGTGGCAAAATCATATATATTAAGAGGAACCCAGAAATGCTTGTTTTGATTTTGCGGCAGGGAAATGTGCAAGGAGATCCAAATTACGTTACATGTCACCTGAAAACACCTACTTCTGGAAGAAGAAATTTGCTTATTACGTTGTGACAATTAAGATGGCCAATTGTTCAAGACGACTAAGGTGACGGCTCCTATTCAGCCATACTAATGATACGTAAGAATTATTGGAAAGGGCTTTTTTTTAGAAAGGATTAGTGCGACTGATATACGTTACTTATAGCTGAAATAACCGAAAGGAAGGCTGTACATACTCTAGTTTGGTATCAGTAGCTACTCAAGTTGTTAATCATAAGGATCCATATCAATGAATCACCTGTTTACTTGACCTAACATCAAACAGGCCTTACACCTTGAGACATTTAGCATAAGCAGGAGTGGGGAGCCTGACGCATGGAAGGCCGGTGTGGGGGCGGGTTTTTGGGATGACCTCTCAATCAACCAATAACAGTGGATCCCCAGGACTGGAGCTGAGAACCACTGTTTTATAACTGGCTGATTGAGAGCTCATCCCAAGAACCCAAACTCACACTGGCCCTCCGTGGAACAGGTCCCCCCCACCCCTGGTTTAGAGTATGAAGAGGGAGGATGTTATAGGTTCAAATGCAAAGGAAACACTCGTATTAGACTAAGCGAAGCTGTTAACCTGGAGCACTGCAGAAGTAACAGAGTTGTATATCGAGACAATATATAAGCTTTGCAAGCCACGCTGGAAAACACTGTCTGCTAAGCAGATCGATAATAATGACAACGGCATTGGCTTTTCAGCGTGTAGCCGTTCAGTTCGCCCCGCCACCCACACACTCAGATGTTGCACTACTACTGCACATATCGTCATAGATGAAACTGTACGCCATTCTCCAAAACGGCAAACGAGCACTTGAGAATTGGGGGGAAAAAATGTTTACGACCACGTCAACGGGGCCTTGAGAAATGCGTATGCGGAATGAGAGAGGAATTACATTACACCTCAGGTGATAGGCCGACGTGGTTGAGACATTTGTGTTACTGTTCCACTCATCTGGTTAGTAGAATTTGATTCAGTGCATCTGGCAGCAGAACAACGCCTGGAGAGTCAGCGATGGGCCGGGTCCGACGTGGCAGTGTGGAAAAGCTACAGGAGCTTCGCCCGCATCGACGACGGATACGTGGGCTTAATGAATTTGGAAAGCAGAGTCCCAGCGAAACACAAACTTCGCTAGATAAGTCTAACCATGTAAAGCGAGTGTAACACAACTGACACGTTTATTTGAGTCGAAAAGCCAAGCTGAAGATTCAAAGGGTCTTTAGTATTCCCAGACTTCCCCGGGAATGAACAAACTCTTGCTTTAAATGAGCACCGCTACGTTTTCAGCCTCCAGACAAGATTGGTGAGCTGGTGCCACAAGGTGGCAGCAGGGGGCGTAGTGGTGAAAGAATGAGAGCTAACTGCCCAGTAATACTCCAGGGGCTGCATCACTTGAACAAGGAAGTTAAATCCTAGTGCCTATTCTAAAAAAAGCATAAAACTAAAGAATTATACTGGCTATGTGTTTACCATTCCAAACATTCATTTTACCAGGAAGACACACCATGTTGGAATGGGATGCATCGAAGATAAGACAGGAACCCCCTAAGGAAAAGGATCGTTATGTTATCCACGCTTCTCAGGCTGAAGGCTCTATTACTAGGGTATATTCTCACTTGCAATAGTACATGCTACTTCTCTCATAACCGACTGCTCCTACTGCTGTCTGTATTACTGTAAGAGCAACAAGAAATCATTCATATGTTCCCCTCATAGATTTGTTTCTTGCCTTAAAGGTATTGAGGTCAAAATATAATGCCTTGTAGCGGATTTGTATAAGTCTGTAGACTGTTTCAAACAGGAAGGGGAAAATAGTCCATTCACAACTGGTATGGGGCATTTGGCAAAACACACTTCTTTATATTGAGAAAACTCATTGCCCATCATTTTCAAGAGCCTTAATTATGTAACAAACAATACTTGCTTTCACCATGAAAACAAATCACATCAACTACATTCAGTCTCTTTGACAGCTATATTCAAAAATACAGCTCGTAATGTTAGTAACTTGGATCTGTAAAGTGAGTCAAGCTCTCCCATTGGAATACACCAACAGCTACATTTGATCCTTTTCTGTTCACCAAGGAATTTAAAAATGATTTTCAGCGTCAGTATTACCCCCCAAAAAGCAGTGATTCAAGTTTATATTTTGGGAGCATAATAGTTTTCTGTGTGATTATTAGCAGAAATGCTTTACACCCCCATTTCATCAGAGGTCTTTCTGACTTGTCAAAAAGTGAGGACGGTTAAAGGTGCCTAATAAAAATAAACGTAACAAAAACCTTGAACACAGAATTATTTAGTATCAGTTTCTGTAGGCACACACAACACCCCCAAAAAACTAAAACGAAAAGCGCCAGAGATGCTGTGTGGTTGAAAGTAAAATAAGGCACAAGTGTTTCATACTTAAGGTCAGGCGTGATGAAGATCCCTTCCAGACGTAATGCGGTGTAACCCCCATTCCGTCCCCAGACCTTCATCCATAGGACTAACCTCCCACTTACCTTCTAAACAGCACGTCCTCCACAGTCCCGAATGGGTCATGACCTCCTCGTTCTTCTTACTGGTCTCATTCTCGCTCACCGTCTTGATCTTACAGACGCCGCGGGAGTAGAGCCAGTAGTCCGTGCCCACCGCTATAGTCATCAGGCTAAAGGCGGCAAAAGCGCCCACGGTAGTCAGTAACATCTGAACCCCGCGGTCGAACAGACCCATGTTCCCGCATTCCATGAAAGGGGGGCCCCCTTTCCTCTTGACGTACAGGAAATAAATATTTGTAAATTTGCGGGACCACACAAAACCGAAAAAACGGGGCGCCTTCGGCTGGAAATGGGGAGAGGGGTGAGGATGCTGTAGGAACCGTATGGTTGTGTTTGTGTGGGTGACAGCGAGGATCAGAAATGAGGAAGGGGTGTGTGCGTGTATATATAGGGTGTACTGAACACCCCAGCAGAGGACCGCTGTCTGCACACCGGTTTAAGTTATTTACCGCAAAACAGGCAGTAAAGGAGCTCGCAACAACCAGACACTTAACCGCTAGTCTATTTCTACATATATACTTTGTAGCGACTATTTCCGCGACTGCAAAAAAGGACGAAACGTTCAGACTCTCTGTACGTGTCAAAGGTAAATAAAGAATAATCTTTAAAAGTCTGATGCAAATAAACTGCAGAGCGATCGCGCTAAAGGGGAAATGCACTATCGATTAATGATTAGTGACGTGAATGGCACGGCAGTGGAAATAAAGCATCGGTGCTTCTTTTTAGCAATCGGGTCTAACACGTGTATGTTGGCGTATGTGCTGACCGGCATGTGTGCGGTACCGGTACCGCCTGGAAAGCAGCGCAAACTGAGGAATAGGAAGGTGGGGGTGTGAGCTTACAGTGATGACATGCTCCCGTAGATTACAATTTTTTTTTCTACGAAGCGTGTCAATTAACAATTTTATGGTTTTAAAAAAGAACGACGCTTCAGAATTATCTAGGCTGTATTACTTTTCGTTTTGCCTATGCGCCTAAAAAAAATCACCGCCCCCCGGTTAGCGTATATTCCTAACCTAACTTATGCTGTCCATGCGTCTCTCAAAATCTCTATGAATCTGCCTATTTACATTTATCTGACTATTAAATTAATGGAGAGATCAAGGGAACAAACGGGGACGGGTGTTGATGGGGGGTGGGGGGTAGGAAAATCTTAAAAAAAAAACACACACACAAACACACTAATAACTGCCCCGAATCAAGAATAAAGAAATTAGATAAATAACCAAGTTGCTAACGTATATCTGCCATATGAAATCATTTAAGAAATTGGCTAGTCCAGCCCAATAAAGAAATGAGCAAAGAAACGGAAAAATGAAGCAGTGGGGGAAATGAATGAAAATAACAACCGCTAGTTTTCCTTTTTCCTAAAATTCTGATCCCCAGTTTCCATATGTGGCCTCTATCTCGCAGAAGGTCTCCTCCGAAAATGAGAATCTGCTGTCAAAAGAGGCGCCGACGACGATCCGAGCGGAGAGGGGAGCATCCAGCGACGCGAACCGAGCATCACTCGACATAGAGCCGCGCTGAAGATGAGGGCGAGCGGGGGGCGCCGCCGGAGCCGCTCCACGCCTGTCGTGCTGCCGTCGCCGGAGCTCGAGTATCCAAATCCGCGGCGCTTAAATCACACCCAGAACCGGAACCACAATAGACCCGCTTGCATAGCCCTTGCGCCATGTAAGATAAAAGTATGATGAATGAAAAAAAATATCAGAGGAAAAAATATATTAAAGAGGAAGCAAAATACAACAATCCTTTTTATGCCTCCTTTTTTTCTTGACTGTTCAGACAGAAGATGAGAGGTAGGGAGGGGGGTAGATGGTGGGAGGCTGAGAAAGAAAAAAATTACACAATCATAAGAAAAAGATCCACGCCACAGCACGCCAAGCTGACAGCACAGAGCGCGAGCGCGGCAGAGGGGGCGCAGATGGAAGCCAGTATATTCAGGTTATCGGTGCGAGCGCTACACATCTGATGTCCCCTCTCTCGGGCGATGGCTCTTCCCTTTCCAGTTTGCTGCTGGTGTGTTTAATTCCTCCGTTATTTCAGATTTTTTAATTTATTATTTTTTTTAATGCATTCACGCGGACCGTGCGTGCCGCTCCTCCAGTGGATCCCAGCGCTGAAAGCTTGTTGCTGGATATACATTAAAGATTTTAATTCCGTTTTCGGGATGGGGGGGGGGACGGGGGTGGGGGAGCTGCTGGTGGTGGGACTGGTAGTTGCTTGTGTATATGTATATAAAAGGAATGGTGTTGGGGTCAGTAAGACCCGGTAAAAAGACGAGTGGTAAGTAGGTATTTATTTAAATATTTGTTTTTATCAGGGATGACTGCGCGGCGTGTATGTCAGGGGGAGCCGTTTTTAACATCCAGTGGGTTTCCCTCACTATTAAAATTTCATACTAATGTGTGTTGGGTCGTTACTTCTTCCTTGCCAAGTAATATTTTATCCCTGGTTAAAAACATTATCAATTATTAGCAGACATATATAATATATTAAAGGTAAAGACTGTAAGTCATGTTGGATTGCCAAAAAAAATGACCATACGTTTTATATAATTTACTATTGCGCAGCTGCTTCCCGAAAACAGTAGGAGAATTACGGGAGCAATTCGGGTTAAACACTTTGCTCAGAGGTATTATAGCTCGGGATGGGACTCGAACCAAGAACCTACTTGCCAGATGACACCCAGCCGTCCAGGTGATCTGGCTGACTTCGTCTCGAGCGAAAGGCGAGGGTGTTTATCGCGACGCTTCCTAACTTTGCCTCGCCGCAGTCAGCCCGTAAAATCTGGGTCAGTGTCCAACAAAAAAAGAGAGACTTTGTTTGGCGTTCGTGCCGCCTTTCGTCCTTGTGTTCTAGGCCGAAAATGAACGCGGTGAGGCGGGGGGGGGGGGGGGGGGGGGGGGGGGGGGGGGGGGGGGGGGGGGGGGGGGGGGGGGGGGGGGGG
>JAODJX010000097.1:5075381-5098230 GCA_026776945.1 Isichthys henryi
CACACACACACACACACACACACACACACACACACACACACACACACACACACACACACACACACACACAGAGACAGTACATGCACACTCCTTAAAACTAAAATTTGTATTTAACGTACAAAGAGACAGCAGCAGTCCAGAGTGAGTGCAGATGCATCTGAAAGAAGTAAATAGTACATTTGCAACGATGCATTAATCCTACCCCCCCAAATAAATAAATAAATAAATGCCTAAGTGTCCCGGTTTTCCACAAATCTAAGGTGGCAACCCTAACATGCAACCCACGACACCTCAAGCCCAGGCTATTTCTTCATTTATTATAATACTTTATGGATCAAGTGAGAGCAAGCTTGGCAGTGAAGGGTAGCCATGCCTGGCCGGCCCATGGAGCTGAGGGTTAAGGGCCTCGCTCAAGGGCCCACAGATCTGGGCTTTCTGCTGAGGCCGGCCTCAAATCGGAGACCTTCCACTCACTCGTGTAAGTGTTAGGTAACGTGTTCATGAAAGCATAGCACCTTGAGGACAAATATTCTCAAGAACATTAGAATCCCTTTTATTTGCCAAGCACATTCAGAAGAAGCTACATGAGATGTTTTTCTTCTAGGTAGCTGCCTAGAGTTACACGAGGTCATGGAAATATGTAAGTGTAAGCAGGAGAATATGACGAGAAGGTAAGTTATTACGTCCACCAGGGGTAATGCCTGAGTGATAAGTGGAGGTACAAAATGTGTCTCTGTGGGTTCGGACTCATCGGAAGGTCATCAGTTCAAACCAGGTGGCTGGCAGAGTGATGTCACTGTTGGGCTCCTCAGCAGGGGCCGTGACCCTAATTGCACGAGGGACACTCTCTGACCCTACCTTCTGATCCTCACTTGTAAATTGCTTTGGACAAAACTGTCTAAATAAATAAAAATGACAGAGTCTACCCGGGAGAGTAGGGTTATAGCAGGTGACTTGTTCCTGACCACACCTGGTGACCATGTAGACCATATGTAGATGGGGGGTCTTTGCTGTGATGTTTGAGTCTATCTGTTTAATTGCTAACTGTCCTGTTTCTTCACCTATTCCAAGATTTGTGGTCTTCTCCAAAGCGCTGGGTGTTCCTGCAATAAGCCCCAAATAAACAACTTCAGTCTCCTCTGGAGATTCTTCTTTGTTTGTCCTGCAGTACATAGAATCCACCTCAAGCCCCAAAGTTTAAAGGCATCGATACTCTTCCTCCCTCTTCTTCGTTGTTCTGCTTCTACATCCATGACGAATCACAGGAAATATATTTTTCTGAATAAATCTGATCTAAGTCCTTAGAGATGTCAATAACTTTGAAGATCTTTTTTCTATAGGATCCTTCAGTGTCTACACAGTTCTTTCAGTGCAGCTTCTCTCATTGTCTGTTCTGTATACACGCAAAGTAGGTCTGGTGATAGAACACATCCTTTCTAACACCTTTCAATGTGGAACCGCTCCACTTCTCCATGTCTTGTCCTGACTCTGGTTTCTTCTCCAGACCTTCTTTATAAGGACAATGAGATGTTCTGGTGCACCAATAATTCAGAGAGTATTCCATTCTGCAATTGAAGTTTTGGTTGTGGCAAATATAGCACGAGGTAACATCTATATTGCATTCCTTTTCTGGTATGCCTTTGTTTCTTTTTTTGCATTATCCATTGTGCGTCAGCAGTAAAGTCTCTTGTTCCTCTGCCTTTCCTGAATCCTGCTTATATATCTGGCAGTTGTCTTTCAGTGTTGGCTTTTATCTACATTGAATGATCCTTGGCATAATCTTGCTGGCATATAATATAACGTTTAATTTTTTTTTTTATGAACTCGTTTAGAAAATATGGGTAATCATCAAATGGTTGTTGTGACTGCTGTGATCTCTTGTGTATTTCTTACTGCCTGGACCTTACCTGTAAGATTAAGATTAAGATTAAGATTAAGATTTACTGCATTGATCCCAGGGGAATATTCTGGATTCCTGTAGTGCTTAACTGTAATGGGTAAGTAAATGTTGTGCTACAAATTAGCACCTCTATGTTAGTCCTTGATGTAAACAGAGACAGATCCAGCGGCCAGACTGCTCCTCATTGCCCCCCCCCACCCCAAGTTTTGGGGTGCGATCCTGACACCAAGAAGATGATGTGGCTGTGCTATTGCCCGCACCCCCATCTGACTCACTCAGCAGAAGGAGCTGTCACTTACTCAGTTTGAGGCATGACTCACACATTTCAGGTTCATGCGACTTGCTGACAGATGAACGTCTTTGAGGAAGCTCTGGTTCCCCTAGCAGTAGCGCTGTGGACACTAAAGCTGTGGAATCTGCCAACCACAAACTAGAACCTTGGGTTGATGTGTCCAATTAAATGTAACGTGTGATCGAGACTGATTTGTTTATGCATCAGTGGGCAGCAGAGTCATTCAGTGTGTAACATTCTCAACAATTACCTCCCTAGTTAGGGGGTCAAATCCGGCCAGATGAATTGTGTGACTGGGGTCTGTTTGCCTATGTGTGTCTATATGACTTTCCTCCAGCATCCAGAACCATAAGTGTAGGCAAATGAGCGCAGGTCCATTGCTTATATTTCGTGAGTGTGTGTCACATCTCCTGTGCGATGTGCTTTCCTAGGATTGGCCTCAGGCTACCTGCTACCTTATACTGGGCAAGTGGTTGGAAGATAGATGTATGGATGATTCTGAACTAGAATTGCAAGTTCCCAGGTATTTAGGTATCAACCGTGGTGCTAAGGCGATGCAGAGCAGAATGATTAGCTGCCAGCCTGTAAGACTCAATCGCAGCCATCTTACTCAGAAAAATGTTTGATGGGATCTGACTTTTCCCATACTTCATAAACTAAATTCAGATCGGCCACTGGGAAGAACTGCTAATGCTTTTCATATCAGTATGTTTTTCCGTTTCTGTGTCAACTGACCTTATCGATATTTATTTTATGCAAACCCAGGTGGACTTTATGGTTATTTATCACCAAGCTAAATTTGGCAGCTTTGGTAGTATATAGGAGAAAAGGCGAGGCGTCTTAGCCACCAGGGCAGACCGGAGTATGAATCCCAGAATTGTGTATTAAAGAGATCCAGCGAGAAAGTCTAGCTACTGCTGGATAATGAACATTTGGGGAATATTGGTGGTGGGAATTAAATAACGTCAGTTTATCTTATGAATAATAAGGTGTAACAAATACTCAATTTTATGCTTCTAATTGTAACTAAATAACGTGTTATAAAGCCATCGGTGATTAAATAGTTATTTACAATATGTGTAGATATCTTTACATCCTATTATGCTGGTAAAGAATGGTCCTGTCTAACAAAAAATGACTTTATTCAGAATGATTTTATTCAAAAATGGTTTCATTCAAATGGAACATTGATAAGAAAGAAAATGGAGGATATTATATCGTGGCAAATTATTAAGATTCTGGGTTTTCTTGGGTATATTCATTCAAAGAGCTAGTTAAAAGATGTTTAAATCGAGAACACAATAGCCCTTGCTTTAGTCAATTAGGGAAATCAGTTCCAATCATCTTCCTCCTTTTTCAGCTTCATCCATATTTATGTGCATATTGTGTGTAAGTGTATTTCAGAGGGTCAGTAGAATTTATTTGGATTTTAGTATTTTTCAGTTCTTTGTACTAAATTCTAAAAGTTGTTTTAAAATGAGTTGGCAAAGAAACAAAATTAAATTATGTATCAGAAGAAGTAATTGGAATATTTTTATGCACTCCACTGAACCACTAACAAAGAGAATATATTCCCACGGTTGTACACATTGCCTCTGAACCTTGTGGAGAATAAAGCCATCAGCAGAGAAAAAAAAATCAAATGTTATTGTTACTTATCCAACTCCATTGTTCGTGAAGCTGTTTATTTATTTATTTATTTATTTTTGCTCTGAGGCAAACCATTAATAATATTGGCCAAGCAACAAGCAATTTATAAAGAAAACCCAGGCACATATTAAGGTAACTGTATTCAGATCTTTCTACCAGCTACCTCGGTCAATTGTATTTAATTGTTTGAAAACAGTACTTGTTCTATTAAAGAGATGCAGATGAATACAATCTGGCACGGAACACAGTCTTTCAGCAGATCTGTCACCATGTGATTCATGGGACATGCTCTAGAGAGCCACTTCCCCTACCAGACATGTGGTGCTTACAGATAACATGGTAACTGGCCCTTCCAAACAGAGATGTTCAATCATCAAGTCATTGAGATGGCGTGTAACATACTTCCAGCCTAGTCTGTGTTTCTTGCCTTTAGCTAATTGTGCTGGTGTGTTCTGCCTCAAATCAGACAAGCCCAGCTGCCACCTAAAAGGTCAGCTTTCTTATGCGTATATCTTTGATGTCTTACGATGTTCAGACGATTCTCGATTCTTCTTGTACCACCACATTTCTTCCTTATTATTCCTCAGACTCTTTGTTCCTCTGCTCTGCCTTCATTTAACGCCTTTCCTCGAAAACTGCGTACGCAGCCTTCCTGGCCTGTGGTCTGCGGTTTTACTAAACAATGCCCCCATTTGCAGTGAAAACATGCAATTTCAGAACGAGTTCAGTCTCCGACTATAAGTCTTTAGTGCCAGCATTCCCCCGCCGGCATTCTCTGTGTCGCAGATTTCAGTGGTCCTGTAAAGGAAGTGAATCCTGCGTCACTGCGCAGTGCTCCAAGCCAGCAGCGCAGTGTAGGAGTGATGGGTTTCGGCCAAGGGGAGACAAGAAGCAGGACTAACAGTCTGTCTCCATATTTTCCCCGTCAGTGTCCGTGAGCATCTGCAAGCAGCACACAAATCGTTCAGGATGAAAGCATTGGAGAACAAATCTAAGCATCTCACTCGCCCTAACAGTCATAGACTGATTTTCTTTGACAAGCTTAGCCTTAGTCTTGTTCTGTGAGTTTGTGTGTGTGGGGTGGGGGTGACTGGGGTCTAACTCTCCCCGGAAGAGCGAGTCAGGTTTATATTGACTACATCCCATCTGCATTGTCCCCAGCAGCACTGGCCTTAGTGCTTATCGCAAATCCATAACCTACAATACCTACCAGTTTACTTGTGCCCCCGTCCGGCCTTGAAGCTGCAGGCTCCAGGTTTCTTCCCATTTGTTTCCATCTAAGCAGTTGCCGGATTTGAGTTATGTTGACCTCATTCCTGCTCAATCTTCTCTTTTCCTCAAAAAGGCATAAATGTCTAAGAAACCCGTTCTTGGCTGCGAAATCTCTGTATCATCGGACGCTGTGTGTTGAGTGCTGACCCAACCCGAAATGCTCGTGCATGCCGTAAACGATATCACAGCAGGGTTGCAGTCTCAGTCTGGCGTATTTTCAAAAGAATTCACAATATATTTTAATTTTTAATCTTCCTTTTTGAAGCCACTCTGAAACGCCTTAGGATTGAGTCCCGAAACCGGTCAACATGTACAGTGGAATTTTCCAGATGATGATGAAAAACAGTCATTTATTTTATTGCTAAAGCATTTTCCAGGCTGTTTGGAGCCATCTGGTAACTGGGACACTTTAAAATAGGTTTTTAGGAGATCTTGCAGTAAACATTTCATAATCTGTAGCGTTTTGTTTGCAGTCTGGTGTCTCCATACATTATTTTTTTCCCAAGATGCACTTGACACAGTCTGTCCGTAATTTAATGTTTCAGTCATAAATATTTAATAAACGATTTAACTTTGTTTTTTTATTTATTTAGTTATTAGAACAATTACATAAATTCCCATAAAAAGCCAAAATGTCAACCGAGTCTTTCCAGTCAACATGCAAAACTGAACTCACGTCAAATCTTTGCTGATACCTTTGCATTGAAATCAAGAGGCAAACTACAGATAAAATATTAAATACATAAAATCCTATTTATAAAAGATACAAAAACAAATCCATCACACATAGCTGCCCTTTTTGGCTTAAGTGTCCGGTCAGTACACTTCAAATCAGAAGCTGTAAAGATGACATGTTATTAAAAATGTCTGGCTGCTAAGTATACAGGCTGCGATCTTCTCCAGTACAACTGGTCGGATTCCAGTTCCGGAGTAAATAGGCAGTGTCAAAGTCAAAGAATGTTCTGTATGTGATGATCCTGTGTTTTCCATTTCGTTTGATATGCCACAACACAGACAAGAAGCTGAAAGAATGAAAGTATCCTACATGTTAGCATTATGAATAAATTATTTGTTCTTCACAGCAAAAAACAGCATAGATAATACATTTAAAAGAAGTAACACGTCATACCTGTCCATAGACCTATTGATAAATCCTGAATAATTACCAAGTAACATGAGCATTTGTCCATGATTACATGTTGAAAGTGGTGAGCTGACAGCTATGACTTGATTGGTGAATTGATTTGTCATTTTCCAGCACAGGGTGAATTATCCATCCAAGACATTACTTGGGAAATGATTGTATATGATATCATACTGGTGTGGGTTGAGGAACAGCTCCTTTCACGTTACAGATAACTGATCTCCAGCATTGTGTTTTTCTCAATCGGTTCCTCAGGCAGGGGTTTGAAATTACCGTTCTTGGTTCCGTTGAGCATCAACGGGATTGTGGTGACACCCCCAGAACCGGGCTCTTTTTCCTCGGCCTCCCTCTCGTTAATCCTTTGCTCTGAGGGGAGCAGCCTGGCGGTCCCTGCCATTTTACCCCGCTGTAGAAACGGAATTCTGGCACTTTCTGGCTGTGTGCTTCCATTCCCATTCTGTGTGATCCTGCAGATCTCAGTCATCTCGGTCGCTTCCTCTCTGTCGTCCTCGTCCACGGCTGTGGTTTCTCTCAGACTGTCCCTCCGCTCCAAGGCCCTCCTCCTTTCTCCGGGATGCTGTGACTGATCTGTTCCCAGCTCCTCCCGGCAGTCCACCTTACGTGAGGAGCGACACAGCGCTTTTCGAAAACCCCGCTTGAAGTTGTCTGAGAGGAAGCCGTATAGTATGGGATTTGCACAGCTATTAGCATAGGATAGCACTACCACAAAGTAGTACAATCCTCTGAATTCCCCTGGTAGTATCAGTACCAGGTTTATGATGTTAAGGGCGTAGAACGGCAACCAACAAAACACAAACACCGCAACCACAATGATAACCATTCGGGTGACCTTGCGTTCAGATTTTTTGCGTTTGCTTGAAGTGGCGCGAACTTTCTTTCCCGCACTGCGGACCTTGACCACAATAAACAAATAGCAGAGAGAAATCACCAGAAGCGGTCCGAAGAAGCCGACAGTGGACGTGTAGATGATGAATGTCGTCTTCCAGATGTCTGCGGGCTCGGGCCAAATGATGTTGCAAGTTCCCGTGTCCTTAAGAACATCGGCGAAGATCACCACAGGCAGCACCACGATGAAGGATACCACCCATATCGTCAAGTTCACAGCCTTAGCTGCTTGGGGTTTGCGCCATTTGCACGAGCGGATGGGGTGCACCACCGCCAGGTAGCGGTCAATACTCATCATTGTCAGACAGAAGATGCTGGTGAACTGGTTGATTCCATCCACGGTCATCACCAGGCGGCACATGAATGAGCCAAAGGGCCAGGTGAGAAGAGCGTTCTGGACGGCCAGGAAGGGCAGGCCCAGCATGAAGAGCTCATCGGCGATGGCGAGATTCAGGATATAGATATTGGTGACGGACTCGGTCTTCGAATAGTGCAGGACGATGTGGATGACCAAGGTGTTTCCGCCAAGGCCAATGATGCAGACTGTAATGTAGATAAGAGGGATGAGTATGCCTGCCACGCTAGGGCCAAAACCGCCGCCCGCACTGGTGGCATTCAGGAAAGTGTCATTTAGGAATGTTGGAGACTGGGAGAGGCTGGTATAGTGGGGAAAGATGGTACTGTTCCCCCATAAGTCTAGAAGAGTTGGGTTCACATCTGATCTTGGGGGAAGCTCCATGGAGGTAGTGGGGAAAAGCATTGGATCTTCGTCAATGATGACCCATTAGTCCTGGAAGGGAAAAGGCAAGGGGATCAGTCAGAGTCACACCACAAAGGTCGCGCGTTTCTTCTGTCATTAATCATTTTGTAATTGTGCAGCTGATATCAATGATTGCATACATTTACAATCAATGAAGAAATGTTCATGGTTTCAGAGTCTTTGTGACCAACTGAAACTGATTATTCAAATGGCCACATCCAGTCACTCTCGAATGATCCACTAAGGTTATGCACGGAAAGGAAAATGACAGATAACATGGCTAGACAGACATTTGAGATCTGAGAAATGGAAGCACTGGTGCATTTTGTAGGCCCCGTCTGTGGGTGTTGCTGCCACCTAGGAGGTGAGATTTCCATGCATGCTTATGGACTGAGATTTATTCCAACGGCCAGTCTGCTGCTGCAGTTCAGGCTGAACGGAAAAAAAATACACTTTCCTTGCATGGTAACAGCTTTTTTCAATAACCATTTCAAAATTCATATATTCCGAATCATCGGCTATTTCGGAATTTCATTTCCCTGTAAACCCGGTTTATATATCAATATACTTCCATCCATCCATCCATCCATCCATCATCCATTACAATTCCGTGGATGAGATGCCAGAAAACCTGAGGTTTCACACTCACATGCTAATGGCAATTTAGAGAAACAACACAAAAAAGACAGATTCTGTTCTCTATTTTCAGTCTTTAACACACTGTTGTGGATATCGATGCACCTCGTTCCCGTACTCAGCCCGCACCAGAATGGCTAATAATTCACATCCTATTGCCATTAAGGCTGAGTGCCTGAATGCGGTGGCGAGAGTGGGACTCTGCGAATTCATGCCTCCCGGTTCCTGTGGATGGAGTCACTCGTTTGGAAAGAGCCTGGAGTCACTCGTATTAGAAGGATCATTTTTAACACGTGTTCACGCACACACACTTGCACCCAGGATCAAACTGGGGGGGAATGCCGATAGGGTGGGAAGACAAGCACGGCCCGTCTGCGTACGAGCCTTCGTTTGCACCCTTTTAATACTGCAGAACGGTATCGCGTACACCATGTGGGCGTATTGCTACAGTAATTGTTAGATAACGCCGCCAGATTTGGAACAGAGTGCCGATCGGCTGGACTGAAAGCGCAATCAGGCCGTAATCGTACCATCTGGGCCAGTCATTTTCAGACATGCCAGGAATTTGCCAGCATCACACAGAATTTTGAGTTGCAGAGACTGAGCATGGCGACACTGGGTGAAGCAACTGCTTTCTGCGGCAATAGAAATGGCAGAAACACCGAATGCGACAGCACCGTCTAACCAATTATGCCCGATTACACTTTATAACAACCTTCGCTCCCTTCACACGCACACACATACAACACACCACCTACCCAATAATACTCTCCACACATTTGGGATACCCTTTGGTTTACGCCTTGGCATAAATGATGGGGGATGCCTGTCTTTGTCGCTCTTGTTGCTGGTCAGTAGTTATTTTGTTGTAACTATAGTGAATGTAACTATACTGAATGTAACTATAGTTAATGTAACTATAGTGATACAGCTCAGGCAGTGTCCATCCTCAGTTTAGTCCTTAAGGGTGAATAGAGGCAAGGTAATGCATCAGCAGCCAACCGGATAGATGGTTTTGCTCACTGTACACTATTGATACGACTCTGGGGCACATTCAAGGAACCCGTTAGCCTTTTATTCCCACCCTTTAAATCCCATAAAAATAATAATTAAAAAAAATCCATCCTCCCCTTTAAACCCAGGCACAAAAGTCACAAGCTGTTTTGTTAATCAGTGTATTTACTTCTGCTGAGAGGACATTTGTCGTATATACTGTGTCTATATCTCTTGTTGGAAAGAAGAGGAATTTTCTGTGAGAAATGTATGCATTTGCAAAATAAAACTCAAACTTACAACAGTGGCTTATGCACAGTAGAGTCTGTAATGTACTATAAATGGAAACAAGATTTTTTCATTATTATTAAAAATCAAACACACCTCCGCAATCGTGGGCTTTAAACTGGCACCCAGCTCCGCGTGAGCTTGCATGCTCCCTTTGCGTTTACACCAGGCTCTCTGCCAAACTCAATGCAGTTCAGTTTAGATACACTTGTTTGCATGTGGCTTGCGATGGATGGGTGACCCCTCCCCCAGCCCCCCTTTGCCTGTGATTTGTGGGACGGGGTCTGATCACCACATGCAAAACAGGCAAGAACTTGGAGCAAACAGACAAACCTTTTTGTTACATCAATGTCTGGTGAAAGACAATGTTTTTAACACTTAACGCCCAACATAATAACACCCCATTTACAAACTTAAGTCTCTCTTTTATACAGTATTGTGTGGACATTCCAACTGTTTAACTGTATTATTTACATCAGCAGTACATTTCTCCAGCTTCCTGTCACCCGCTGAACAATCCAAACATTTTCCCATGAACCTGTGAAAATCGCTGCCTTATTACAATTTGTTCTCCATCAGAACCAATCATAAACTGCCATTATATTCACAAAAAAAAAGGCTTTAGTAGCTACCGAGGGTAGACCGGCTATGAAAAAGTCAGAACATGATGATGAAGTACTTTCATTACTGATTGGAAACCTTAGGTAGACGTTTCAATCAGATCTTTATGGAACCTCAATTGTGATCTGAACTGGCCCTGCAACTGAGGTAGAAAACTCAGTGTGTGGCAAATAGTGACACTCCTGTGGTGCTTCGATCACATGGATTCTTAAGGCATACATGTACAATTCAATCCCATTTATCTATCCAGCCATCCATCCATTTTCCAAACCCCTTATCCTTCTGGGTGGTGGGGGGTCCGGAGCCTATTCCGGAAGCTATGGGCACGAGGCAGGGAACAGCCCATGATGGAGGGCCAGCCCATCGCAGCCCATTTATCTATGTCCATTTTTATTTATTACTGTGCAGTGTGCTGTACCTGCTCACTTTGTCTGAACACAATCAGTGCATATAGGATATAAATCAATATTTCAATCATCTATCCAGGAAAGCGTATCTGTGAGCTTAGAGGTAACTCCAGGAAGCAGAGGGCACAAAACAGGGGACACCCTAGACAGGGTATTTACCTACTCTAGCCACATACCTTTGTACCTGGTGAGGCAGCTGAAGTTGTTAGAGCAGTATTTCCCAATCCAGTCCACGGGGTCATTTTGCGGACTGTCTAGCAGGGAGTCAAGGGAGCAAAAACGTGGACCGTCTGGGGGGGAGGGGGGGGGGGTCCCTGAGGACCAGGTTGGGAAACACTGACTTAGAGGAAATCTAAAGAAACGGGGGAAGAAAAATGGAAGCCTCCTAACCCAGAAGGTGTGACGTTACAGTGCAGGCAATGAATGTAGCACATACGGTCAGGCAGAAAAACGCACTGTCAGCACTGTCGCAAAGGTGTGATACTGTGCCAACAGGTATGAATTGCTGAGGCTCGAGATGAAGGAAGATTGCAGAAGAACAAACAGGATGAGAAACAATGTCACCGACCATGTCTTACCCTTGCAACTTATCTACAGAAAATATCAGCAGCAGCAACCTCCCAAGTAAGAAGCAAGCCTGTGATGGATTCATGGCCGACAGTGCCATTGTTTCCTTGCCCATATAACCGCCAAGCAAGGCCTTTCTCGTTGACTAATTAGCGCACCCTGAACTGTGGACAGGACGGAGCCAAACGGGAGCACAAAAAGGCGCTTATCATGGGTGGTCAAGCACTCCCTTGGCTGCCTCGCCTCAGGCACTCTGTGGAAGTGTGAGCAGCCCAGATGTAGCTGCCCGGCTGCCCCATCAGCTCTTCACTGCTAATTGCCCAGGAGTTGGTCGTCCTGCCCACACACTGCAGCTTCTGAAGAGTACTACCCACTCTGCGGCCCGTCCGTCTCCCCTCGAGGAACTCCAGGGAGATTTTAACTGGCGTTACTGGAATAAACTGACATCTGTTTGTGGAAAAGAAAATGCATAGGATACTTCAGGACATGACAGGGCAGTTTTGGCGAAGGTGAATCTTTGACAGCTCCCAGAGGGGAAGCCGAGCTCCACTGTACAGTAGAACATTCAGGAAAAGCAGAGGCTGGTCTGTGGGTACAGGCCTGAGCCTTAGCGAGCGAGTGGAGAGGAGGACACATGCGTCATTCCTGCCCGCTGCACGGGTTTGCAGATCAGGAAATCAGACATATCTGGTTTGGATTTTGTTTCTCAGTCAAACTCTTGATATGGTAATCTCCCTCACCCCCGTACAATTGGGCTAAGTGAGTATATGTTTTAAGAAAAAAAGAAACATATGATTCACTTTTCCTGTTGCATGCAAAGAAGAAATACCGCCGGGCATGGAGAAAATAACCGGCACTGTGGATGAGGTGCGAGTTTCGAGCACTCCTGTGGCAGAGCAGCTGGCAAACCACACATGGGCACAGGTGCGGACACTTAACGACTCCGCGCTCTGTGCGACAGGAAGCATGTGGCAACCGGCTTCTGCACGCTGCGCCTTTTGTGTTACAAGCTTGATGGGACGTTCTGTTCAATTACGAGTCAGCGGAGCCGCGGATCCGCCAGCCGTCTCTCTGCGCGCGATCACCTTCGAGCAAGAGGCACCCCGCCTTGTCCCAAATAATATATGCGGGGAGGGCAGGGAGGAGGGGGCAGGGGCTCGGCAACATGAACGACCTTCATTTTTGAAAGTAAGGCCAGCTGTGTGTAGTGTGCCGAAGCTCAGATGTTGGGCGTCGCCAGAGTGTGTGGAGTGTGCTTGCTGGAAAATGACTTGCAGCAAAGCAATTCAGTAAAGGCTGAGCTAAGTCAAGGTCCTCACTAACCACACTACTTCTTTCTTTCTCAGTACCTTGAATTTTCCTTACCTGTTGTCATTTAATTGACCATTTCTTAAGGATTATAATCATGTTTAGATGATTCTAAGGGGCAAAGGACTCCATTAAGCCATTAAAACTGTACAGGTTGTGTGTAAGTAGTGACTGAACAGGACGTGCTACATCCATTGTTATTGGGTGCACAGGTTGGAAAATGCATCTGATTTGCCAAGCCTGGATTATTAATATGTTCCCAAACTTCAAGAACACGATGACACAAATCAACTACATATAGCATCAATCTCAAACTATGATATGTTAATCACATAAAAGAGAACAAAATGGCAGTGTTCTCTTTTTGATGGCCACAACGGCACAAATGCTAGAGCCCTCAAAGCAACGGGAAGTAGCTTGTGCATGTCACATGTCTCCTGAAATTGCAGTCACATGACGCGTGCGATTAGTCATTAGCTATAGCTTCCTGGAGGGAATGTCCATTCAGTGAGAGTCTAAAGCAAGTGGATTTTGTTGGAGTGAAGATAGCAGTGGAAGAGGAACTGGAGTAAAGTCCAGTGAAATGGATGCACCAAATGTGCTCTCTTTTCAGAGCCACGGAATGGGAGAAATTAAAGTCCAATCTGATTTATCTACTATTCAGGCCTTTATGGTTTTTACCAATCGCCTACCTGGAATTTGTTTGTGTTTACTGTGAAACAAAAAAATCAGCCTCATGTTTGTTCAGTCCCTGACGGCACTTGCAGCTTCAGGAGGTAGAAACAGAGACTCCCTGGTGAAGCCTGTGGCCGTTCTCCGTTCCCTCTCTGCTTGCCATGCGCCACACGTTCTGCCTGTGTGTCATTAATCACTCCCCTGCCTGCTGTTTGATCACAGCAGGGAAGGCTGGAAAACAGGCCCAATCCTCCCAGTCAACACCCTGTCTTCACCTTGACCTGTGCTGCGTTCTGTTTACCTCACAAGTCAGAAGTCAGAGCTGGCAATGACGTTAAATGCATTCAGAACAAGCAGCCAGGTTAGCCATTAGCGGTACCAGTATTAGCCAAGTTCATTGTTAGCCATTGTTAGCAATACGGGTTGATAACGCATTGCAAGGTATTTTGCACATAAAAACACTGTAGCAACACGTCCATACTGTAGATAGAGGTTTGGGCAGTACTCTGTGTGCAACCGATTAAATGAGACACAAAAAACACAGATATGAAGTATGAACAGTTAATTGCTACGGCTTTTTACTGTGTCAAAGGATGCATGGAGCAACCATCTCGAATTCTGAGGCTTGCGTTGTAGAGGTTCATCTGACTTTCCGAGTCAGAATTCCAGTTGAAATTTCCAACTAGGCACTAGGAAATCCCAAGACATGAGTAGAAATGGAACACGGCATTAATTTCTTGTTTTTTTCCTGAATCAAGCTCTGAAACTATATGCGCTGTGAAAATCTGCTTAACTACAACATAACCTTGGTTCACATCATCCTCATAGAGTCTGTTGTTTTTGATTCAGGTAAATAAAAGGTCTTATGTGTATATGGTTGCTCCACATGATGTAACTGAGATTAGCAGGCTCCTCATTTTCCTCATTAAGAGAAGAGGTTCAGCACCTGGAGGACCACTGAGGAAATTGCCGGGAAACTTTAAGGAAAATGGGACGACCTCTGTGCACTAATGCAAACCCAAAACAACCGTCAAACATCAGACCGGAATCAAGGGACCAAATCGCAAATCGATACAGCAGAGGCAGGAAGGCATAAGCCACCCGGATCGGCAGCAGGAAACGGAAAAACCCAAACTGCTGAACGGACAGAATATCAATTGAGTGAAATGGCGCTTCGGCAGACTGTCAGCTGGAGAGAGTCGCGTGCCCGTGAAGAGGCGCTAATCGTTCAGGAAAGGCACGGCGAGTGTTTACCACAGCTGCCTGCTCTCTAATCTTCCATGAAGGCAGCATCCTGATGAACAGATGCAGCCCCTAATGTGGATGATGTGGATAAGTCCTCGATTTTATGGTCAGATCAAGAGATCAACTGTCAGATCAGAAGTTCACTCAAGTTATTAATAGTTTAATAGGTAGGGTTTGCTGTAGATGTTGGTGTTCTGACACTAAGATCAAAATACCATAAGGTTATTAATACTAATTGGAGCCAGGCTGAGCCAGTGGGTATGATGGTGGTATGAAACCTCCAGGGCTGTGGGTTTGATTCCTACCCCTAGCTTTGGGTATGGATGCTACACATTCTCCCCATTTTCATGTGGGCTCCTCCAGGTACTCTGATATCCTTCCATTGACTAAAGACCTGTGGTTTGGATGAACTGGTGTTAAACTTGCTTAAAGTGTATGAGTTTGTGCCCTACGATAGACTGGCATCCCATCTGAGATGTGACCTGTCTCGTGGCTTATTTCCTTCCAGGAATAGGCTTCAGATTCACCTTGAACCTGTACTGAATAAGCAGTGACAGAAAAGCTTTTTCCAGAAGACACACGTTCCAAAACCAAACAAGTTTGTCCCCTGACACCCAAATATACTTCCAAATCTTCACACATGTGGATCATCCAGTTGCCGCTAATGGATCTGCGTGCGCATGCCGAGCCATGCAACTCCGGCTGCCTCAGCCGATAATCACATCCTAATGGGAGTCATGGAGAAAAAGTGGGTAGTTTATGGGGGAAGTGGGTTGGTGCCGATACATATGAATCATGAAGACAGGTTGATGCTGGGTGGAAGAACAGCAGGTGGCTGGGGATTTGTGCTGGTAACCAAAAACGACAAGTATCCCGGCAGTGGACAAAGTGATAAATCAGTTGCTAGTTCTGAGTTATTTAAGATGCGAGAGTCGCTCCCAGTTCTTTGGATGTGGGTTACAGAGAACAAATTATATAACAAATGTGGCGTGCGATCAGCACGCAGATGTTTTTGGTGTCTCAGTAAATCCGTTTCTCACACCAGAGCCAGACACGGGTCTGTCATCCTTCCCGACTACTCTGTCGGAGAGGAGGGCAATCATGCATCTTCAGTGCTCTGCAGGGGAACGGCTGCAACTCCGCTCGCATGTCTGAGGAGTTATTAAGCTGGCCATGCCTCCACCTGGGGGAGGTTGCGCTCACACCTCCAAGAGGCCAGTCAAAGATAACATTTATCTCAGGGCAAGAGGCTTATGATAACCACAGCTTTAACTTTGGATACTGCATCCTATACTGAGCGATATGTTGATCAGAACAGAACATTTGCTTTTTACGTTAATAAAACTGTATGTATGCACAAACACATTCATTTCATAATGAATCATTTTGCAATAAAATATCACTGTGACTAAACTAGAATTATTAAACTGTACTTTCTGTGTACAGTTTAAATTTAGCAAAATTCATTATTACTATATTAAATAAGTACTTTCAAAGCACTGGAAACGTGAGAGGAAACTGACAAATAGTAATAAAATAACTATAGCACGTTGTTAACGTTGTATAACGATGCTATGTATTACTATCTAATACACGACTAGTTTAATGCATATTCAGTTCAGTTTAATAAATGCCCGGGATATATATAAACAGCCGGCGTATTGTAGCTTGTAAACATTTTACAACAGAGAAACGTTTACATACGTCTAGACCGTCAATCGATCACAAAGCTTCCATATATATGACATACATTTCACGTATATCAGTTAATTTGCACACGTGGCTAAAACAATCGCAAATTTCACAGAAATTATCAAAGATATATTTCTTCCGACAATTACACCAGATTGTAAACTGAACTTACCTTTATCGGAATTTTTTGGTTTTTCCTCCCGAAGAGTCCAGGTATAAATGCATGAATATCAACTATATCAAAATAGTTATAATAATAATAATAATAATAATAATAATAATAATAATGTATTCCACTTAAAAGTACTGTTCCTTAAAATATGACACGAAGGGAAAGGTTGTGCGCTCCTAACTCCGCAGGTACTAGGGATGCCAAATGACTCAGTATTACTACCATTCTTCACTCGTAACCAGGTAACTGCTCTGTGGCTCGCGCGGGCGCAGGGAGTGGAATGCAAGGTGTGGAATTATCCGCTCCGCTTGTGAGCGCGCCTCAGAGTACGTGACCGCGCCTGTATGTGCGTGGGTGTGTGTGTGTGTCTGTGTGCGCGCATACGTGCCTATATGTAGCGCGCTTACTTACATTTGCGGAAAGCGACCACGTGATGAAACTTGGTGACGATTTGCGTTAGTGCAAAAATACATGAATAAAATGCAAGTTAAAATGGAGTACGGTATTTCGAGTAGTAAGATTCCGAAGTGAAAACGGCAGTGTGATCGGTACTGTAATATGAATAGTTTTTAAATCTGACTGATCCATATATTTTGTGGATTATCCGAATGATTCTGCATGCCCACGAAAGACCATGAAAATAATACCTTCATTAATAAGTATTTGGAATACCTTGATGCAATAATTTAACTTGACAATAAAAACGTGGAAGTAATTGTTTTCAGACTGAGGTTAATGGCTCCAATTGTTTTCCTCTGCCTAGAGTTTAATTTCTTTTGTTTTCTTCCTACAGTGATTTTGCTTCCCTAACACTGCAGGGCAAACGGCAATTATTAATGTTAGACGTTTATTTGAGTCTGCTTACAATAATTGGGGTACAAGAGTTAATTTTAAAAATTTACGCATATTGTGGTTAGGTGGAAATGCACGGGAGGAATACATTTTAATAGTAGTAATAAGAGTTAATTTCGCACACGCGCATCACTGACGCATGCCATACCCCGGCTTTCGGCATCTGTAGTGACGCCCACGCTGTTAAGTGGTTAATTGTTGATTTGTGTTTCAGGGGCAGACATTGCTAGAGTTTCAATCACTCGGTAATGATGTATTAAATTATTCCATAAAAGACCGTCTTTTCTTTCCCTTGCCTAATTTCATTTTGGCCTTACGTAGTGCTCCGGATATCTTTGTAGGAGGACGAAGGTTTAAGTCTGCAGAGTGCTGGGGCTCCTTGTTTTGCGGTATGGCTGCGAGACACGAATGCGATCCGGGGACCTTAAACGAAGACTGGACTCCTTCTGTACTGTGTCTCTTTAGAGAATCCTTGGGTACCGCTGGTTTGACTTTGTGTCGAATGTCCCGAATGAGGCACATTACCTGCATCGTAAGGGAGCATCAGTTACGGTTATCAGTTCACCATGGTGAAGTGGCGTGTTTCCCTGAGGGTGATCCGGTTGCAGGACCCTCATTGCTGAGGACCTGGGCAGCTGGACCAGGCCAAAGGGACGCCCACGTAACACCTGGCTGCGGCAGATAAATAGCCATTACTGGAGGGTGGGACTGGACTGCATGTCAGGCTGGGGGTGGGGGGGAGGTCACCAAACGGAATCTCGTGGTGTTTCATCATGTGATTGGTGTGGCGTCGAGCTGTACCAGAGCATGCTCCTCGACCTGACCTGACCTGCTACAGGAAGAGCATTAACTTCCCTTGAGACATAAAGATTTCTACAGCATGATCTATAATGTCTTTATTTTCTACTGCATTCTTGCATTGTTTCGCGCTTCCATATATATGCAGCAGCATTTTTGTTTTTCATTTGCAGTAACTAACAAAAGTCTTATTTCAGTGGCTAATTATGTGCTTGTCTTGGTGATGCTCTTTCTCTGCTGCTCAATATATGCGAGCAATTACTCGCATTGATGTGCAACTCGGTTAAGAAAACTGGCTTCCAAATAATTACAATGTAACTATCACTGCTTTCTGGATATGAATTGTTAGCATATTGGGTTATAAATTACAGGAATCTAATCATGAGGTGGCAGGGTGACTCTGTGTGTGGGGGTGGGTGTGCATGTGCGCGCGAACACCCTGTAATGCACTGGCATCCTATCCCAAATCTATGCTGCCTTGTATTTTCTAGGATAGGGTCCAAGCTCTGCATAAATGCTGTGGAAGATAGCTAGACGGTGAAACGGATAGGAATTTATTGTAATGAATTTTTCGATAATTTGAGTGAAGGCAGAGGTGACGTAGACCCTCTCCAGAATCATGGTGGCCCGGATATCGGAGCCTGGGCGCCTTCCAATGCAGGGAACTCGGCATCAGAGCAAGGAAAATGCAGAGTCGCAATTCATGGAAACTGCCTGCCTTTGAACTGTGGGAGGAAACTGAAGTAGCTCACACAGCACCCACGCAAACATGGTGAGCGCACACACAAGCTCCACCCACGTCTTCAGTTTTTTTTTTTTTGCCACAAGGGTTGAGGGCATGAGGCGATGGGGGCACTGCCCACTGAGCCGCGATTCGCCACATGCCCGGTGGAGCTCCATGGCCGATACCTTAGCAGCGAGTATGTGTTCTGCATCTGCCAAGAGGACACACCTGCCTGTAACGCAGACTATTACGGATGCAGGAACTTCTGCAGAAGATAAGGCACAGGGTGACGGCATCGAGAGAACTGGGGGCACAATTTTCAAAGTTGGGAGTGTATGATTAGGATGGAAATGATGCCGAAAAATCTAAACCATTTTTAAAAATGATATCTCTGCATCTCTCCACATTTTCTGTACCCTTCACTCTCTTCCCCCCGGAACCTACTTTTTGTTTGTTTCTTAATATTTGGAAATGGAATTCCTGTTGTTTAAAATCATTTGTGTGTGTGTGTGTGTGTGTGTGTGTGTGTGTGTGTGAGAGAGAGGGAGAGTGGCTCAGATATACCCATATTTCCCCCTGTTATTTTGACATTGTGGGGACTGTATTTTTGGTCCCCACAAGGGGAAATTCAGTTTTGGAAAAATCTGTGACTGCAATCAAAAAACTAAAAATGCTAAAACATTTATATTTTGTTTGGTTACTTTATGGTTAAGGTTAGGCTTGGGTAGGTTAAGGGTGTCATTAGGGTTTTGCCTGTAGAAATGAATGGAAAGTCCCCACAAAGACATGAGTACAGGTGTGTGTGTGTGTTTTATTCATCAAACATGGAACAATACCTTTGAGATCATTTGGCCTTGTTATGGCTCTGATACATAAGCTGCTCTCTGCGCCCTTGAATTCGGTTTACGACCTTCATGAGCTGCCCTTTCAGGGTGAGCATGTAGTCGTGCCTATACCCTGCTTATAGGGTGAGCTTGTAGCCGTGCTGTAGTTGTGCCTGTACCCTGCTTTCAGGAAGAGTCTGTAGCTGTGCTAATACCCTGTTTCCAGGGTGAGCCTATAGCTTTGCCTGTACCCTGCTTACAGTGTTAGCCTGTAGCCGTGCCTGTACCCTGCTTACAGGGAGAGCCTGTAGCCGTGCCTGTACCCTGCTTACAGGGAGAGCCTGTAGCCGTGCCTGTACCCTGCTTACAGTGTGAGCCTGTAGCCGTGCCTGTACCCTGCTTTCAACTTCCAGTAAATTCAGCCGGGCAGGTGAACAGAGCTTGGAGGCAGATGGTGATGAGGGGCTAATTGCTACTACTTCCTGACAGGCTGTTATTTTTCCTAATTTTTATCCATTTAGGAAGTGTTTTAGCACTTTTTTCAAAACCTGCCTTTTCCACCTGCACTATATAATGCGTTTTTTGTAATATTCCTGACAGAATGGCTTGGTGATTGTTTGGATGGCTGTCAAATATGATATAGCGTAGGAACAAGAAGCTGGATTTGAACAAAAAAGAAAGGAACTGTACTTACGGATATGCTTTTTAACTTTCCCCCCTATTTTTCCTCATATAAACATTTTTCTTTCTCCTGCATTGCGTGATGCACTCAGTCACCGATTGACAACCAGCAGCAGTCTCCATGTTTGCTTGAGTCCCACTAGCTATAACTGTTGTAAATGTCTTGTTTAATTTTTTTTTTCCCAGTGGAGAATGGTTTCTACAGTGTGGTGCAGAAATGCTTTGAGTTTTGCCTTCTGTATGAAAATAGAACATGCTTGGTTTATCAGTCCATATGGGGTACTTTGTTATTGTTGCATAAATGAAATATCTGTGAGGCATTTTATTTATAATAACAGATGCCTTTGTCCTGGAGCAGTTGGGGTTAAGAGCCTTGCTTAGGGACTTGATGGTGACATCACTCTGCCGCTCACAGGATTTGGACCAGCAACCTTCTGATCTCAGGCACAGCAACCTCACCCACTGAGCTACAAAGCACTCTCATGATTTAGCCGAAGCGACAGAGTAAAAATGCCTAGAGGATTATGCCTTTCCCAAGTCAGCGGTTCAGGCACACAAAGGCAGAAGTCCTACATGGCCTTTGATCCGTAACCTATGTCCAGCGCTGATGTGGACATTGATCCTCACTTCCTCTCCACCATACCACAGAGGACACCACCCCCCGAGATCTCAAACCCCACCCTCTGCTGTAGACTAGACATTACTGCTGGGAAAACTCAGCAAAGCTTCACACAGGCAAGGCAGTGGATGTCAAGGAATGTGACAGCCACCTCTCTGCAGTTTGCTACCCTTCTTTTAAGCTTTTGGAAGGTGCCTCAGCTGTGGAAGACATCCTGCAGATTCCAGACCAGCAGTTTTAGCACCATGAATAGCTCTGGACGGCTGTTATGTAGACAGCTCAGCTTTAGTGAAGGATCACGTGGACCCTCTACAGTTTGCCTGACAAACAGATATTGGGGATGATGATGCACTGAGCCTGCACAGGCAATCACAGTGTGTTGGGGCATGGCCCACCAAACAAGCAGACTGATTTTTGAGGCTTCAGGCCTGTGTCAGATGTCCTGATGAACTACACGAAAGCACCCCGAGTATCTGGCCCTTCTCTCTCTCTCTCTCTCTCTGACACAGACACACACACACAGTCTCCGGTGATTCCTGTGTCGTCAGGTTGACGGTGGACATGAAAGGGAACACAGGACGTTTGTATAGAACCTTGTCACATGGTGCACCAAGAATTACTGACGCCTTCAGTGAAAGAAGTGAACTTGTGATGAACTTCTGTTGTTCCAGGGAGCCTGTTACACCAGATCCAGGGTGGAGATGATGGTGTGGCTATACAAGCACCTACGAGTCCACTTACAGGAGATCCAACCAGATGGATCATACAGATACTCTGTATGAGAAAGGCCAGAGTAGGCTGTTGCTATGAAGACTGCTAAGTTCTTACAATGTTTTCACAGTGCAGAAAATGACGAGGTATGTGCCAGTGTGCAGTAGCCAGCATAGTTTGGTATGTTCTGTTCTGCAAGAAGTGCAACCGCATGAAAGGGGACACAAGGTGACCTTGGGCAAGTTCTGAGAGGACGATGTTGGCTTTCCCTTTCACGGTGCTACAGTACATGCATGACCACCTTCAGACCTCACTTCATCCCAACTTATGTACCAAGAAGTGTTACTGGGGTCGGAGGCGGTATAATTCTTCCCTGCCAAGGGTTCACAATCATTCATGCCAACTGTAATTGGGCATTATTCTGAGTCATTTAATCAATGGCTAGACTAGGAAACCATGCATGCAATAATCACCAGTCCTGCTCATCCATCCTTATTCATTTCTGCATAATTGTTTTTCTGTGCTGTATGTATTGTTCTTGCACTCATTCACTATGTGCTGTTGTGGTTCTAGAATTTTCCTGATTGTTCGCTGGCTATAAACAACATAATCTCGTAAAAACATTTTTGTTGGATTCTATACAGGAAGTACTGTAGAAAAAAGTTATGTATTATCGCATGCATCACGCCTCACCGAAGGCAGGAACGGCACGATATACAGCTTTGTTGCAAGCCCAGCCCCTGAAGCTTGTTACCAAGCGACTGATGACTCGTGGAATTAGCAAGAAGGTTCACTGAGTAGAGGAAGAGCCCTTGCTTATTTTTCTGACCATGTGCAAAAATGAGAGGTCATTTAAAGATTTCCGCTGGGAGCAAGGAAAAACGCATTGCTAATTCGGTGACTTTATTTGATGGCCTCTTCGTAACTGTGTCACCACATTTAAAAAAGCCAAAGAGTAATTAGGTTTCTGTGTGGGTGGGGCTTGCGTGTTCTACCTGTGCTGTGCTGATTTCAGTGTGCAGTCCAAACATACAATTAGGCTGATGGACCCTGGGGGGGGGGGGGGGGGGGGGGGGGGGGGGGGGGGGGGGGGGGGGGGGGGGGGGGGGGGG
>JAODJX010000097.1:5124539-5137415 GCA_026776945.1 Isichthys henryi
AGAACATGCAAACTCCGCACACATGTAACCCAGGCGGGGATTCGAACCCGGGTCCCAGAGGTGTGAGGCAACAGTGCTAACCACTGCTCCACCATGCCGCCCCCCTGGTATTATATATACACAATATATGTCTATAAACGTCTCCCCCCCACCACTTGTGAAATTTAAGGGGGCCCAACTGTCTTTTCAAGGGAGACACCTTGACACATAAAATTTGGGAAGAAAGAATATAGAGGCTAGGCGTTTAACGAAGCACGTTTTGTATGCTGATAAGAAACAGCAAATAATTAGTAAATTATTTACTCACTCATTGAAATCCGTCTCAGGTATTATGTTCAAGCTGACTGATTTCTAATAAACTCATCCACCGAAACATACTTTATATCCTTTACCCACACTGGGAAAACACTGAGGCAACATTAATCAGATATAAAATGTCATCCGTGTAACAGATTACCTGATGGAAGCCACCAGTAAAAAGATACTCTACAGCAGGGGTAACCAATCTTATCCGTAAAGGGCCGGCGTGTGCGCGGCTTTTTAGGATAACCTTTAGGTCAGCTGGTCAAACCCAGGTGTGAGGACTCTTCAGCCAATCAGTCTTCTAATTAGTTATCTAATTAGGGAGTGGCAGCTAAAACCCGCACACACACCGGCCCTTTGCGGATAAGATTGGTTACCCCTGCTGTACAGTTTTAAGAAAAAGGTTACATAATAACATGGATCATTTTCTAGTAGAGCTAAGCTTCTGAACCGGGAGCTATGATGGACAGAATGTTCACACGGAAGGATGATCTGACTGAATGAAGAGAAGAATCCTACTCCAGATTTGCATGGAAGTTTAAAACAGTCCCTGCAAGTGATGTCAGATGAGGTCTAGGAAAGGGCCCCCAAGATACCCAGGTATAGTGTAGATGGCAAAATCGGCAAGATCACACACATTGCCTGAAAAGTCAACTGCAAATCTAAATTCTTTCTCTTCTATAGAAATATTTTGCATGCAGAAAGATTCTTCCATCCAAAAGTCATGGACAAAATTTCCTCAAATAAAACTGGCATTTTCCCCATCAGAATTGTAGCTATATTATTAAACTGTATTTCAAACTGTTTTCATGAGTCTGTTGTAGCACCTCTCGGCAGATCGACAGTAGAAATAGCAGACAGACTGGTGCCCTACGCAGATCAGCAAGTTGTTCAAACCAAATGTTATGTCTTATGGTTCCAACTGAAGAATCCACTAGGGATTAATATTTTAAAGCAGGGGTGGTCAATCTTATCCAGAAAGGGCCGCTGTGTGTGCAGGTTTTCGCCGCAAATCCCTAATTAGATTATTAGTGATTGGCTGAAAAGTCCTCACATCTGGGTTTGAACAGCTGACCGAAAGGTTATCCCCAAAACCCGCATACACACCGGCCCTTTGCGGATACGATTGGTTACCCCTGTTTTACAGCATGCATTTAAGAAAATAAATGAAAACAAAACCCTAGCACTTAAATTCAATTCATATTCAAACCTGTGTTGCAAATAATTTATCAATTATTCCAACAATTAAAAAAAAAACACGCAACGAAACTTCTGTACATTTTCAAGAAAGGGTTGATACATCAAGTACACATTTAGCTGAACTAAAATAAATGGTAACACTACACACAAATGCAGTAGTACACTCTCACTTAATGCATTAATTAGCCAAAAACTATTAGTTACGTGCTAATCCCATTACTCGTTAATCAGTCATAACGGTTTATGTATTTCATTTACTTACAGTATCTGTTTATGATTTGTACTTGAGTAGAAACCGAGCTACCAAGGTTTTTCGAGTCCCTTCAAGTAAAGTGTTCCTAAATAAACGATAAAGCAGATAATCTTAGGTGACTTACCCATCACCCACCACTACACATTTAATAGCTTGCATCTTCTCGTATTCAGTAGCTGCGTTGGACTGACGGAAAGCAGAACCGCGATCCCACCGTGGAGGAAACGCGTTTTCTATGCCTTCCCCCCCGTTTTTTTCTGTTTTCACGTCTGCCTCAAACGGGTTGCCAAACGCGCCCAGGTATGTTCCGTTTCCTAAAATACCTGCACTTGTACTTCCCGCACAAACATTTAAGCCGATCACATTGGGCCGATGAGTTCATATGATTAGCGCTTTTATACAGGTGTATACGTGTATCGCCACAAGATGGCGCCAGACTATAAAATAATGAAATGATTCACCCTGTGACAGTTTGAAGGAACTTCTTTCAACCACGAAACTTCTATCGACGACAACAATCGCGTTGCTTGTAAAACGTATATTGCTATCATTATTATTAATTACGTATGCTATTTATTATTATAATGACGACTTGTTTTAGAACTATAGAGTTTTGTGTTTGCATTATAATGATACCACGAAATTTCACACCTGTGCGCTTATCCTGAAGCCATACATACGATTAAATACTTAAAATAATTACGCACTTAAACTATGGCTATGAAATGCGATTCAGATGCTTAAGAATGTATGAAAAACGTTTTCCCTTAAATATGCTATAATTATGAATAGCAACATTTATCTATACAGTCTTGTTAGGCTATTTTCTGTTCAAACTTCCCGTCACGCTGATCGATCGACGTCTGGCAATATTGATGACTGGTAAATGATTAAATGACTGAATAATCCGCGACACTTGTGTGGCCAAAGACCACAGGACATTGTAAAAGGAGAAGGAAAACGGTCAGCACGGCTTTTGCTGGCCGTGGCGCTTCGTTTGCGGAAGCCGGTGTCCATGCAGCCCTGTAGAGGATGACAGACTATTTATGAAATCGGACCTTCGTGCCGCAGCAGCGCAGCCTGGAAAAGGAAGTCCTGTCCTTTAAACAATCATCGTTTATCTCAGTAATTTTATTTAAAAAAAAAACAACATTAGCAGAGTGACACTTTATATCAAGCACTGAGCATCAATGACAGACTACGTCCAACAGGGTGAGTGTGTATTAGTCTGTCTTTTCGTCATTTCAGCCGGCTGTCAGTGGGTTTTACATATAATGGTTTGCGTAATTTTCTTCTTCGACGATATATTGTGTCCTTGTGAATGTAGATTGTAGAATAAGAACCAAAAATCTCCAAAATAGATGTTTTTCTTTTGTTTCTGGGTGTGTGGATTACACATGTGTTAAATATTTAAAATGTGCATCATCGATTAATACAAAAACTAATCAGTCGGATAATGGCAGGAAAAAAAACTTTAACCGTATTACTGATGCGTAGGTTAATTGTAAATAATAGCTCATTAGTTTCACCAACACACGCACAACACTAGAGCAGGTTTATGGGATTTCGGAGTTAACTGAAAAGGTGTTTTTAATAATGATGATATTTGATATGTTACGCCTCCGATAGTTCGCATCTTACAATACCGAAGAGCTTGCCAATTTAATAACGTGTCATCACTTGAAATTGGCAAATAAGTATAATATGTAATATTGCAAAAAAAAAAAAAAAAAGCCATTTAGTGCTCTGTCGAGTCTGTACGAGAAGTCATAAATGCATATGTAGTTTTTAGCTATTGTCCTTTACATAATATATGGACCTGTCACCTGAGAATTTAACCATTATTGTAATGTAGCAGTTGTGTCATTTAATTTAGGCCTAATTTAATTCATTAATTTAACTGTATGATGGAATGGGAGGCGATCGCAGCGGTTACTGGGTGCTGGGTGTTACTGGGTGTTGCTGGGTGTTATGAGCAATGCTGGGTCATACCGAGTGTGTACACAGCAAACTTGCTCTTTAAGTTACATTTAACCTTACTGTTTATTCACGGCAAAATGCCCATTCATTGTGGCTCAGAGTATTAATTCTGAAGCACCGCTGCTCAAAGCTGTTGACATTTCGTTTTACCGCAGTCTGACATAATTTATGATGCAGTTTATTGTGAAATCATTGCCCGAGCACTTTCTCTTAATTATGGGGGCACGAAGAGAAACAGTGGGCGCCTCTTGTTTTAACTCGTTGTTATCTCCTCTGATGCGAAGGCTGGTCGCTGTCACACACAGCCTGTTCTGTCGGCGTGTTTGCAAAGCCAAAGCTTGTTTGTGAATTAGCCTAGTTTTTAATTCCCGCAATTTTAGTTGAATGGATCAACAGGAACCTGATTTTGCGTAAGGTTTCGTTTTAAACCTTTTTGCTGAGAATCTCATTTGGTGATATATTATTGATTATTATTGTAAGGCTGCGGTTTAACATACGGGAAACGAGTATGGACGGGCTTATACTGTAGTTTATGTGACGACATTATATTCTGACGCTTTATTCGTTTTCGTTGTTATCCCGGAGAAAGTCTTTAAAACTGACAAGGCAGGCATCACTTAAGTATCTCAAAGCTTTACATATATACCCATGGGCGTAAATTACCGGGGAGACGGGAGGGTTTAGCCCCCCCAATAAATCAAAACCAGCTAATACAATAATAAAACTTAATATTTTAGGTGTTTATTCACCACAACCTTGACGCATTGTTAATGCAGTTTTAAAAAAATCTCTTTTAATTTTAACAGGAACGCGAATGTCAAACGTGTTACGTTGGAGATTTGAAATATTTTATAGGGTATAATTACGCAGAGAATCCAAACCAATATAATGCATTTACAGTTAATGATGGTGAGCGAGACGATAACGGAGAATGACGTGCCCTGTGCGTATGTTCCATGTCTTCATGCGGTTTGTGATGTGGTTGAATGTCACCATTCAGCGCAGAAGTGGTTAGAAGTCTTCATTTGAGCTGTGCCTACTACACAGAATTCCTTCCAGTGAGGTCAGGAAGGTTACCAGTGCAGGCTCGGGGATTTTAGACAGGATAGTTGCCTATTGTATTAGCTGTCAGCTTGCTGGTGCTTCACTGCAGACAGTGGCTAAAGTGAAGTTACCATGGAAGCCTGAGGACAAGATATGATCAGCTGGGACGAAAAGAGGAGAATGCTGGTGAGGAACGTTGGATCAGAGCCTGCATGCTGATCTGTGCACTTCTGGCCTGCACTTATTTTAGGGCTGATCGACGGAAGGACGGGACAGTTTTGTATTGGTTGGGCCAGACTTAACAGCGGGGACTTTGGCTGCGGTGGTCTGTGGGCTGACGGATGGTCACATGAGTCATCTTTCATTATTTTCCACATAAACCTATTTCTGTTCAAAAGAAACCATTAGAGTCAGATGCTTGTGATCACTGGTGAAGGGATTGGGAAGTTCTGCTATAACATTAGTAGGGTTGAGCTCCACGCAGCCCTTTAGGCAGCAAGGTGATAATAATGTTATTGTAATAATGACAAAGCTATTCTCAGTTCTCCCGTTCACCCTGGGGTTAAGCATATCCATCCTGATATGATTCTCCAGGAAGACTTTGCCCCCCCCCCCCCACCCCCGAATTGCAAGTCAAGAGGATGTTTAAATGGTTTGCCGTGCATGGAATCAATGTTTCAGAGACTTTGCGAGGACCTGGACGGTATTCCATAGAGTAGGATGTTTTCATTAGCCAGATAACTTAAGCCAAATGTAAGGATCGTCCAGTAGGAATGTCACACATCTCTCTTGCTATTAGACAGTTTTCACATTTGGTTTAAGTCATCCAGCTAACTGTTAAACTCTGTTTTGTGGAACACCTCTCAATCTCATCCAAACTGCAGGCATATTCCATTACCATGAAGAACGTACTGATTTATGGGTTTTTACCGAACAGTGGTATCACAAACCTCCAACACTTTGGAGCTTTCTGGTGTCCTGTGATGGTCCAACTCCTACCAGGATACTTCATTTTAGTTTCATCTTTTGGTACTAAATTGTACGCCTGTAAATTTTATATGGAATCGTCTCAATAGGATAATGTTGCGTATCAAATGATGGGGAGAGATAGAGTGACAGAGAGAGGTGTAGCCAAATGTACGAAAGGAGTATTTCAAGCTTGCTGAGATGCAATGCAGACTAGAGTCCTTAATTAGCGTGAAAAGGGGATCTCTGTAAGTTCCTCACTCTGTTATGTTTATCTGTGCAGGTCACTTGATCTGTGCTTGCATTTTGGTATGGTCACATTCAACAAAATGTGATGTTCTTCCACAGTGCTGGAGTTGTGTAAAGTTTGGTGTGCACGCCAGATGTTGATATAGGTGGGGCAAATCATGAATTTTGAAATCCAGGCAACCTCTTCACAGAAACCCTAAGCCTCGTCGACTGATCTCTGCCAGGCATTTTTAAATTTATTTATTTTTTTCTGCAGTCACCTAAATACAAGGTTTCAGAATGACTGGCACAGACAGTTATGGAGGATGCGTTTAGATTTGGTCTCATGCTTTTTCGGTATGACTGAACCTGAGGTCATTTGGAAAGAATATTAGTATCAAACTTTGGTGACTAATCCATGTCTGAGCATGTGCAGCACTTGCCTTAAAGTGTCAGCTGCTAATTTGTGAGCCACTCTAGCTGTAATTCTTTGTTAATTATATCTTCAGTGATGTGTGATTTCCCTTCAAAAAAATCACCTTGTG
This sequence comes from Isichthys henryi, assembly GCA_026776945.1. Taxonomy (NCBI): domain Eukaryota; kingdom Metazoa; phylum Chordata; class Actinopteri; order Osteoglossiformes; family Mormyridae; genus Isichthys; species Isichthys henryi. The sequence goes on from JAODJX010000097.1 coordinate 5,131,059, forward strand.
GTAAAATCGAGCTGTATTTCCTACACGATGCACATATAAGCTTCACAAACTAGCTTCGCAGTAATTCGAAAACCAAAATAAAAGCAGAAGTACACAAATAAATATTACACTGATCTGAGAAATCGTCTAATGTATTCGGTGTTTCCTCCTGCAAAAATGTATGCGTTGTTGGGCACGGTTTCTTTACAACGGCTGTAGTTAACTTCAGGTGAAAGGCATAGGAAACCACCTTCAAGGTTAAGCTGCCATCAATGTGACAGGGTCTGAGGTGACCTATATATTGAATAATGCTTTACATTTACTGCATCTTCATAATGCATTCATAGAACATTCACAGGCCATTCATAAGCAGAATGTAAGTATATTGTACTGTAACATCCTAACATGCCTTACTAGCTTCAAAATGCATTAATAACATAGATAATATCATATATATAAACATATAATGTTTTGTTACTAGTGTATACTACAGCTGTTAAATTATGTTAGAATGTTAATGCATACTTTACATGCTGCTTATGAATCTTCTATGAATGCATCATAAAGGCATTTCGAAGGTGCAGTTAGTATAAAGCGCTACCAAATATTGTGATGATCAGGATGGTTAAAGCCTACATTAGTAGCACTGAGTGTGCGCTAAAAGCACACTTACATGTTTGACGCATGGCTGGAAATTCACCACTTCTCACATATAACCACGGTTCTGAAATATAATGTTTAAGATTCAGATTCAGTCAGCACCACATAATCGTGCCACCAATTATGCCTGTTAAAATCTACATTCTTGTGCTTTTTCTTCAACAGCTTCAGAAGACTTCAGTCCCGTGGAGAGACGGGAGATTGAAAACCTCAGAATGCATAAAAATGACCTTTTACTTGACATACAGGTATTTTTGACACACGATTTTGCAGATAAAGGGTCAGATACGTGGGGTTCAGCATCACCCGGTGGTGCAGGATGAACCTTACGCTGTAAGACGATGAAATAATTGCAGTTAAAGGTCAATTAATAGAGCACTTTTCATTTATGGGAGATGGTGGCGTCATTCTCATCCGCTGAACGACTGTCCGCTGCTCCTCCTTTTGCAGAAGCTGAAGTCAGAGATCGAAAGCGTCATGGCAGAGATACAAAATTTCGAGGAGACTGAGGAGAAGTGAGTACTCCTGTAGCGATGTGGAAATTTGCTTCATGTTAGAAAAAAATGGCAGCTAACCCTAACTCCAAATTGGCAGTGGTGGCTTAATGGTTAGGGAAGCATGAAGGATTGCAGGTTCGAGTCTCCACCCACCAAGACACCATTGAGGTACCCGAGCAACATACTGCTCCCTGGGCGCTGAATTAGCTGCCCCCTGCTATGTCACGGTGACACACATGGGTTAAATGCAGAGGACACATTTCGTTGTTGCGTGCTGTGGTGTGTCAACACTGATCACCTAATTCTATACTTTGTTCTTTCCTTTTCACGATCTGTGAGTTCTAGAGGAAAAACCTTGATCTGTCTTGTGTCTTATACGTAGGTGGGAAAATAGGAGATTCAGACTTACCAATATGCATGATTCTGCTTATCACTTAAAGTGCATCGAATCATCGTTGTAGGATCATACATTACGCAGGAATCGCCACCCATTTGCCCAGAAACATTCAGAATCACATCAGACTTTGCTTGTGGCTTTTCTCACATTCTTCTGCTGTCTTTATCTATAGCAAAGTCAATGAGAGGAATAAGCAGTTTGCAAGTGGCAAGAAGAAGTTCAACATGGACCCCAAGAAGGTGAATTTACATCGATCCATGTTAAGAATAACGGCATTACAACTTTCATCTGTGTCCTCACTCATACTCATACTGTCTCACTTTCCTGCCATTTTGACCTATAATCACACAACAGCCGCCCTAAAATGTCTTTGTTTTGTACCTCCACCATAGTTATACGATACAGACAAAGTAATGCCTTTTCTAAACAAGGAATTAATTTTCAATTAATTCTCAACCTCCCTGTAGAAAATGGAACTTTAGTCCAGATTATTCTGATATTGTTAACCCAGAAGTGAACACTGTAAAAAGTAGATTACATTCACAGACATAATCCAAGTTGTGGGATAAATAGTTACAATACATTGTGATATATGATCAGTGGGTGAGAATAAGTAGTTTTTATCTTATATAAACATCTCTGAACGATATTTGCGGTGACGATAAACTGAAGCTAATGTCAGATTGCATTCTTCTGATACGGTTGAGCTGCCTTTTCCTTCCACAAAGATATATTCAGGCGTGGGTCTAGGCACAAAGCCTCAAGTTTGCATTGTAACGTTTCTTTTATTTCGGACACATAAGATATGTAAAATTGAAAAATATTTATTGATATCTGTACCTGTCCATTTTCTGAAAAACTGAGATCTGGCGAGACTATTGGATATTGCGCGAAACAGCTTTTGAAAAATTACTTACATGTTCCTTGTCTAATGCGCCTCCTCGGATTTAAGATGGCAATTTTCAGCAGTGTGTTCATGTACTTAACCACCACGCCGCGAACTGGCAATCTCTAGTTAAAATTCTCTGATATCATGAATGTACTACATCCTCTCGTTCGATTTTTCTTTTCCCTGGTTAGGATTTTCTCCAAAGGCGTAAAAATGTGGGACATAACTCTAGAAGTGGAATGGTGACCTTGCTTTCATCTTATTCTAGATTTATTATTTGTCAGGTGTTTTCTTAGCACTCAGTGAGGTAGATCGATATACAGCAATATCCATGGAATCTCTGGCACATGCCACATGCTCTGCGGTGGACTGTCCTGCCTTAACTGCTGTCATCTGAAGATTAGTATACAGGCCTAACCCTGTTGATGGGATTAAGACCTTTCTTTTGTAGACAGGAGTTTAACCTCCCAAATTCAAATTAACCCTTTGTGGCTATCAAATGAAAGAATGGAGAGCTTTGACATCTGTCAGAATAATCACCAGATGCGAAGCCTTTGAGTTCAATATTTCTCGTGGGAACTTTAAGGTTCTTACGGCGCTTTTGATAGATAGATAGATAGATAGATGGATAGATAGATAGATGATAGACGGAAGTCATTTGCATATAGCAGAAAATTAACATAAAGTGCACGGATACAAAACATTATGCAAAACCCGAGGAAAAATGCAAAGACGATAGACGTACTGCAGCAAGGTTGTGCAACAGTCTACATATAGATAAATAACTATTAATTACCAGATTGTACACATGATGGGCATAGCCATTGGAAATATGTTCTTAGTGTCTATCATAGTCCTGTTGAGACTGACCATTTTATGTAGGATGTGTGTGTATCTTAAGGGATAGGTCTTGGTGCAGTCTCAGTCCGCATATGCTCGGTCTCGATACTTTGATCTGTGCTCAGCGAAAAGTAGCAGATATTGCAGCACTTGGGGAAAGCTCAGAAATGAACTTTCACTATGCATTGACCATGTGTCTGGTTTCGAGGGTGACGAGGAGCTCCGGGAACGGCCCACTGCATCGGCCGCGCTCCGGATTTGCATGCTGAATTCTGCAGTGTTTTTAGCGTAGGTGAATGCTCTCTCTCACCGATGCTATTTTTTTTTTGTGTGGGAGAAGCAAGAAGAGTGAGATAAGTGGCTGTTGCTGTTGGTTTGCGGGGTTCCAGCCCCCTTCTGCTGCCTGTAACCCTTTCAACATACCTTACTGACACACCAGAGACGCAGAAAAAAAACCCTTTGTTGGACTTCCTTTCACGAAGAAGAAGTTGCAACTAAAAAAACTTTAACAAAAGCCGCAGCTTTCTCACTGTGAATAAATTAGGTTAAGCAAAAGGAGGACTTCAAATAAACATACTGAAGCGATATTCTTAAGTAACTTATTTTGTTATTCATAAACACAAAAAAGGATCTGGATACCATTTCGTCAGACTAATATCATACGGATAATTAGTATTTTCTTGGCCTTATGAGTAGCAGTGTACATATTTTGTCATTTTTGGTTGTTAATCAGTCAATTTCTACTGTAGCAAAAGGGTTACACCTGCTAGACCAAACGCAGAGCTCTTAACTTCCCAATAACCTCGTTTATTTTCATTCCTGTTTCTCTTCTGCTTTCCTGTAAGAGTTGGGTTTCTGCCGTACATCAAGCCCCGTTCCCTTGCTCATCAGACCCCGGAAGGGCTTGATGGGCCAACTGGGCATTTTCGTAGGACACCGTCATCGGCAAATATTATCGCAGCTTCGTATTTCGGCTGGGCCCCTGCCAGCTGAAGTCCAGGGCCCATTCATTTTAAATGCAGTCTAACACTGTTCCCGGTGCTCTTTCACTATCTATTGCGTTTTCCATCCAGGGTATTCAGTATCTGGTGGACAATAAGATCATGGAGTGGAGGCCCCTGGCGGTGGCGGAGTTTCTGTACAAAGAGGAAGGTCTGAACAAGACCGCTATAGGCGACTTCCTGGGAGAGAGGTGCGAGCAAGACTGCCGTATGCCTGCACTGCACTGTTTGCCCGGCCCTAAGTTCTTATCTGTGATGTCATTTCCTTCTTTTCTTTCCTTTTCCATAGAGATGATATGAATATTCAAATTCTGAAAGCTTTCCTGGAACTGCATGGATTTTCTGACCTAAATTTGGTTCAAGCTTTGAGGTGAGAAACTGCTTATGTTCTGATGACAGAATACCATAATCCCATATTCCACGTCCGACACTTCCATGGGCTGTCATATTCACATCTGCTTCCTCGGCTCAGGCAATTCCTGTGGAGTTTCCGGCTCCCCGGAGAAGCGCAGAAGATCGATCGCATGATGGAGGCGTTTGCCATTCGTTACTGCAACTGCAACCCCGACATGTTTCAGTCCACAGGTGAGGCAGCCCCTACCTGATCACTAAGAAGCTGATCTTCAGCAGCACACATGCTCGTGACAATGACCATTGTGAGAAAACTGAAATATTGAAATTAGGTCCATTAGTGATGTGAAAATTGTGTATTTTAGGTTTACAGCTTGGCCAGTGGCAGACATGGGTATTTAATCTGCCCCGACGAATTTTATTTTAGAGGGTTTCTGTCAAAGTGAAACATTTTGTGGTCTAAGACAAATGTGGAACATAGATATTATTCAGGATGAATGCTGTTTCAATTTAGGCTTAGTGAGACGTCACATTAGCAATGACACTCTCCAGCATACCCGAAACTAACATTTAAAGGGCTTTAGGTACCTTAGTGTTCTTCCACTTTGTCTGCTCTATCTTTCTGTATGCTTAGATTCCTTGAATTAAATAACCTTTAACACTATTTACACTGAAAAGCAATGATGTAATCATTATTATTGCATCAGCCTAAGACATTCTTAGAAGACTCCATTTTTGCAATACTGTACATACAACATACTGTACATTATTGTAACCCTGAAATTACAAAAATATAGTAATAATAATGACACATAGTGCAAATGTTCTGTGAAATTCTATGTTCCCATTTGAGTAAACATAACTTTCTGCCGTGTCTGTTCATGTAAGGATTAGCAGAAGTTAGGCTAAGCATGTAGCGCCCAGTGAAGGCAGATCATTTTGTCCATTATATGTATTGCACACTGCATTGCATGGATACAGTTGACCCTGTTGTCTTCCCCCCTGCGTCTTTCGCACACTGCATTGCATGCATACAGTTGACCCTGTTGTCTTCCCCCCCGCGTCTTTCGCACACTGCATTGCATGCATACAGTTGACCCTGTCATCTTCCCCCCGGGGCTTTCACGCACTGCATTGCATGCATACAATTGACCCTGTCGTCTTCCCCCCGGGGCTTTCGCAAACTGCATTGCATGCACACAACTGACCCTGTCATCTTCCCCCCGGGGCTTCCTGGCAGACACCTGCTACATCCTGTCTTTCGCAATCATCATGCTGAACACCAGCCTGCACAACCCCAATGTCAAGGACAAGACCACGCTGGAGCGTTTCATCAATATGAATCGTGGTATCAACAACGGCGGGAACCTTCCAGACGAGTTGCTGATGGTGAGCATGGGGTGTGCATGTGGGGTGTTGACTGACGTATGACAGTCCTTCCTGCTAACAAGGGAAGTCTATAGACACTGCTGCACAAAGTCTGCAATATCAGCAACCTGAGGTTGTTATGCTATGGTTTACAGTCACTGAGGCCTGGATACCTGCAATATCAATTGCAAATGAGTCTTTCATTCCTAACAAGACGTATTGTGAGGAAAGGCATTTTGAAGTCAGTTGTTCGGAATGAGTTTTGTAGTGAGTCAGTGCATTAAGACGTTTTTGACATCAACAGACATCACCGCCTTTTGTGATGATTTCACTTGTTTAGTTTTATTTGGTAATCATTGGGTTGAGCACTGGGGG
>JAODJX010000097.1:5147086-5158793 GCA_026776945.1 Isichthys henryi
CTCCGGACCCCCCGCGACCCAGTAAGGATAAGCGGTTTGGAAAATGGATGGATGGATGGATGGATGGATGGATGGATATATATATATATATATTAGTTGATAAGAAAACCATGAATGTTCCAGTAGTCAGCATGAATAAGAGGCATTAGCAGATTAGTAGAGTAAGACATCAAACAGCTCAGGTTACTCTCTGACTACCATACCTGAGGGGTAACGGACACATTCTTGTATAAAGTTTCATCCTCGTCCTTAATTCCTGCATCATCCTTTTTGTTTTCTCTGGAGGGCTTGAACATCCATCCACAATAAATATTTAGAAACTAAATACCTGTAATCTATTTGGAAATGTGACTGATATATACCACAAATATACTGACTTAACCCTAACCGCCACTTTCACAGTATAAATACAGTTTACAGAAACCCTGTTTACGTAGAAGAGCTGCTTTGTTGGCCAACTGCGTGCTGATGGATGGTTCACCAATAGATAGATGTTTGACTGACGTAAGACAAACTTATCTCTCTGTACACTCTGCTGTACAGTAGCCACAAGTAACCACCAATATACCACATAAGGGGACCATGCTACGTTTAAATGCTCATTAAATTACATTGTATTATTGGGTTGCTATGCTAAATGTCGATCCTTGTGCTACAGTTTAAATAACGATAGAAATAGTAACAGGACTAGAAGGTGGAGTAAACGACAGGGGTAGAGTGGCCGACAGGCAACGACCCAAACGTGCGAATTAGTCAGAACATGGCAGGAAACAAAACAGATTTTTCTGTCTAAATTAAATATGTGCTGGCAAGAGCGAGTTCACAAGAATCCCTGAAAAACTGGTTGGCGTGCATGTCAGTAGCACGCTAGGATTGATAAGTGAAAGTGAAATACCTACTGTGCAATTTTTTTTAGTGCCAAGACAGAGTCGACTGACAACCAGGAATGCAGCTGCGAAGCCTGTCAGGGAGGTGAAGTGCTTGACACGTGGTTTGTCTTTACGGGGAAAGGGTACGATAACTTCCAAAGGAAAGAACAAGAGTATTCAGGGCAAGCTATCCAGCTCGTCTCTGGAGAGGTTTTCTCGAGGAACTTCTTTGCTAAATTTAATGCGTCCCGCCCACTGCTATAAGACTCAGACGGCAAGGAGAAGTTACTGTAATTCTCAGGGCTCTGGACATGGCTGACAAAGTCGCGTCCACCTCGAGTCAGGAGGCACAGGGAGGAAAATACGATCAAGTGGGTCAAGGTGGCTTCCAATGTCTTGTGCAGACTTGTTTGGTGGGCGTGGCATATGAGCTCCTAGCGATAGCAATGGAAAACAGAAACATGTAGCCACTTGTTCCACCTTCAAAAGAACAAAAAATTAAGCCGTTGACATGTTGCAATGGCCCAGGCCAAACATCCTGGTCAGAATGCAACATTGTACCCTACTGCTGGCCACTGTGCTCAGACCCTGCCCCCCACCCAGGTGTTTCCTGAGGAAGGGAGGAAGTGAAATGTGCCGTTGATGTGACAGAATAGGAAAGAGTCAGCTGGGTGTCCTGACAAGTCTGGAAGCATCATGAAAGGAGAGGCTTGGATTTTGATGATTAATTAATTTCAAAAAAGAAATGGCGTTTCTCTTAAGATCAGTAGATATGCTGTACATTATAGAGTAATGATGACAATGATTATACGTTTTATTGAGCCCTATGGGGAAATTCTCTTATTGCTTCCCATTTTGCCATCTTCGTCCCTGGAGATGAAAGCATGCTTGGCAGCGAAGGGCAGCGGCACCCAGGCAGCTGGGGGTTAAGGGCCTCACTCAAGGGTCCACAGACGTGCCAAGGACCGGCTACAACTGGCCACCATCTGATCACAGGCACAGAGGCTTAACCCACTGAGCCACACGCTGCCCACCAGTCGTGTGCCTATGTCTGTAACAAACTCAGTGTGGTAAATGAAAATGATCTACCATGGTATTTAGGAGTAACCCTCACCCAGGAGGTTGTCTGATGGATCAGGCCTTGGCGTGAACCTCAATGGATGCCGTAGGGCGCTTCTGCCGCAAATTTGATTTCCTGGGACGAGGGTTTAATACCAGCCTGAAAATCCAGCATTTTCAGCAGACTAGACGTCAAGGACAACTCAGTAATGCCCAAGACATCATGAATTAAGCGCAAGTCGGTAAGGGAGATCAGTTCCAGTTCTTCTGGAGCAATGACCACCGCTTGTTATAACTGAGAAGTGTCAAAAGATCTAACTGGATTGTAATCAGAAGATTGTGGGGTGAAATCCTAAACACTATGGTCTTACTGATGAAGAACCTTTTCTACGTAAAATTATTAAAATATATATTTTTTTAAATTTCACAGAGCTGCCATGACCTCCGGTTCACACAGAAAGTCCTAGATACCTTCATCCTTGAGCCAGATTTTTTTAAATTATTTGCGTGTAGAATTTTGTAATATCGACAAGTACAATAAGTGTAAACCTCCACTTGAATCACAGGAGATATAGGGGAAACTTTTATACAGGACCTATGAAAACCACCTACGCTGTCAACAGAGCTAATCTCTGAAACATCTCACGAACGTTCAAAGTTCAGAGCAGGACACACCTACTGTACCAAGGCAGACACCTGAAAATACATGCTTGTATCCAGGAAGTGTCACCGCATTACCTTAAAAAAGCTGCTTGCAGTTCTTTCCTGGTATCTGAAGCTGCATCTTCCCAGCACACTTCATATTTAACATCTTTTTGGTGCTACAACTCCCAGGCCCCTCCTGAGACTTTATTCAGCATAAGCTTAACAGTCCTTAACTGTTATATTCCCAATTACGCCTCGTTTGCTACCAATGAGAAAAGAATAAACACAATATCATCATTTCTAGGGAGGAAACTCCAGCTGCCTACGCAGGAGAGAAAGCCTCAGAGGCCGGCGGGGGCCCCCAGCGTCTTCCAGCAGACAGAAACAATGACTAATGCTCAGACTGCACTGCGAATCCCATCATGCCGTGGGTCCCCCGGAGCTTGGCCCGCAGGCCAAAAATAAATGAAATAGTTACATATGAGTCCAAACAACGAAAGAGGTGACAAAACATTTCATACAAAAAAAAAAACAACAACCAGTTTCGGCTAAACCAGAGTTTCCTTCTTGGGAAATGTGTACATAGGTGTTGCGTCGTTACAAGTGAACCCCCCCCCCCCCAGTATCTATACAATGAACTGCTACTATACTAGTAGGATATCTTCATTCCAAGCAGTCACACTAACAAAGGGGACCCAGAACTCTGTTATCTAACCGCCTCACTCCAGCAATACCAACAGAGGCAGACGTGTCACTGGTCGTTCACCCAGTGGTCCAGGTCACAGATCAGACTACATTTTATCAACTTTCCCAGGGGGGAAATTCTAAGTGGTAAAACTTCTCAGTATACACCCCATAGCTTAGGCTGATTACTCATTGCGTTTCATAGCCAGAGGCACTCTGGTGGATGTGTGCGTGCGTGCGTCTGTCACTGGAAGTGCGACAGAGGACTGGTGATCAGGGTGAACGTGAGTCAGAATTCTAGGTAGCTAAAGGCAAGTTTCCTTCTTACACCGACCGGCACAAACCTGTTAACCGACAACCTGTGTCGAAGTCAAGAAAAGTACTCAAGGAGGGACTACAAAAGCGGCAGGGAACACATTCTGGGTATGCGCAGTTAAAGACGTGATCCCAATATCATGATGGAGTTTATCGCCCAGTTATATTACATGTCTTCATTATATAACAAAACAAAATGATAGTATACATTAACAAATTTCGTTTGTGATTTCTGTCTAGTCTTGTAGTGATTGTGCCTGTGGCAATTCATTCAAAAAAATTGTCTCCTTTTCTATTCTTCTCAGCATGTCTAAAATTGGTGATTTTAGTAAAAAGGCAGTGTGTGGCTGTAATCAGAAGGTTGTCGGTTCATATCCCAGCATCAGCAAAGTGATGTCACTGCTGCCCCCCTGAGCACGGCCCTTAACTGCTCCCTCTCAAAAATGTGTCACTTTGGATGTGTCTGCTAAACAGATCAAATGTAAATATAGTCAGCATTTCCCTTTTTGTTTTCCCCCGTAAAAAAACTAACCATATTGATATTTTTGTGAAAAGTTATCATACATCAGAGTTTCGGAGCTCATGCCACCTGTGAAATTCACGTCAATCGTTACTGTCCAAGGTGGAGACTCATTTCCCGTTCGTAATAAATCAGATGTGTCATTAGGCATTACAGAAAACACATTCTTCTATACAAACAAACCGGAGACTTGAGTACCTGCCGCTTCCTTGACAGAAATCCTTTTTTAAATCATGTTTTAGGTCTCGTGAGCGTGAACTCTCACGGTTTTCGGTCACTTCCTGAAGCATGTACGATGCCCTGCAGTCGGTTTTTATTGATCCTGCCCTATTCGGACTACAGTAAATCGGCCTGTGCTAACGATCACGCACCGTGATAACAGATGCAATCATATAGCATAGTTTCCAAAACGCCACATGTCAAAAGTTCCCTCAATTTAACACTTCTGACAACCTGTATATGTATATGTATATGACAGACAAGAGATATTTTGGGGAATGATGATGAATTACCTTCCTTTAAATAAAAAGGCTCTTAAAATGTAAAAATCTAAAAATAAATAAATAAATAAAAAAAAACCTATTTGCTCATGTTATGACACCACCTGCACCAAAAGTAAATTCCTTGTACTTCTCCGTACATGGCGAATGGAATTCGGATTCTAAATGTAAATGTATTATTACCTTACGGGACTCCTGGATCAGTTTGCGGACCACCTCCTTGATAAAAGGCTCCCTCTCCTTCGGGGGATGAGTGTAGACATTGACCCGAGTCATGCCTTTATACTTGCCGCCGTCCCACCACCCGATGTCCAGGGGCGGCACCGCGGTGTCCGAAAGCTCGGGCCAGTAGGTGGACCGCTCTGCTTTAGACCCAGCCCGCTCCCGCTTCTCCGTCCGATCCTCTTCATACTCTCGGAAAGTTTCCCGGATCAGCTTGACCTCCCGGGCGCACAGAAAGTCCTTCATGCCGTCATCCTGGAGCCGCTTTTTGAAGGCGCCGTCCCCGTCCCCCAGGAGTTTCTCCAGTGCCACCCGCTGACCCTCGCTATAATAAAACTGCGGCTTGTTCTCTGTTATATTTTCATTCACTGTATTATCGTCCATGCAAAGTAGCTGGGATTCGGCCATCGCGGCTGCCCCTTATGTCCCGGCAAGTTCACGCTGCCGCCGTCCTCTCTTGCTGGAAAAAAGTATCTACAAGTGTAAATGAGAAACGAAGCCTCCTTTTTCTTTCGCTTTTTTTAAAGGTGGGGTTGGAAAAACGTCAGCAAGGAATGACACACAGGAGCGCGGCTGGTGCGCACGTCGCCTACATCCCGGGACAGAACCGGGCCATTTCAGCGGAGCTTAATACTCCCCGATCCTTCAGTAACCAGTGTTACAGGCTGATTTATACCAATTATACAACATTTTGAATCTTACGTGTCATTTTACCGAACCTGACTTCGGATTACAGGCCGGCAGCCACAGGTGCGGCAGGATCGCTTTCAAGGACACGTGACAAATCATTACTTCCTCCGTGCTCTTTTTAAAAAGCCAATTATTTGGTAGGTCTGTATGATCTGCATTATTTTAGAGGTAATAGAACATTAAGGGAAATATCTAGTTATTTATATGTAGTGTTTTGCTTTTAATTTTGATATGTATTTCTGTAATTTGACGTAATTAGACACAATCCTGACGGAAAATAAATCTTTCTTTATTGACTTTCATAGTTAAAACAAATACAATCGAATTAATCATAAGGGGAAGACACAGCAGAGTCGGCTACATTCTTGCTTCGATTCTTGGTTCGATTCGATTTTGTTTAATTAAGAATATAGATTTCTAGCACACGGTGGATTGAATCTAAACCAAGTCAGTTTCCCTAGGCTTCTTTTGTCACTGGCTTTTCCAATTTAAAAGAAATAAATGTACTCGATCTAAGAAGAATCAGTTTAACGTATCATTAAATATGAATTTTACATTGTATGTACTACTACTATTATTATTATTAAAAAACTAGGCCAATTTAGATTGTCTATTGCTGGAACCATTAAAATCTCTGACAAAAATAACTATCCAGATCATTTACTTTATATTTTAATTGTGTCTGAAAGTAATAATAAAAAAAAAAACAAGATAATTTTGCGAAATTTACAAATTCTGGGCAAATGTCGTTTTAAGTTAGAACTGTAATATTAGATTGCCATTCAGTTCTTCGACAGTTTACCGTCTACTTTTAGGCAATAAATTGCACTCACCTTTCCACATACTTGCACGTAATCAACACAAATGATCCTGCCAGCATGTATTTGGACACACGGGTGGGATCGGAACCCCCATCTCTAAAGGTGTGAGGCAGTGATGGTAACATGGCACCACCGTGAAGAAGCAGTGATGGCTTATGTTTGGACACCATTAGACTGTTCGCAGATTGACAAGATTTTTTTTTAACTTCTTTTTGTGTCACTTACGCATCCGTGTTTATCCTGGATCCTGCAGCACAAAGCCGGATTTCCTACTTTGCTGGCTAATTTGTCGGATTTAAGGTAGCCCCCCGTCTAAATGGACTTTATCCTTGTTCATTAACATTTAGCCCAGACTACCTTAAATCTGGAAAAATCCAGCATCATCATACAGGCCGCTGGTCAGAGCAAAGGGGGACCTGGAGCCTCACCCAGGGAGCACAGTGCACAAAGCTGGGCTAAGCCTGGGATGGGAGGCCTGTTGTGGAAGCTCTGGTCCTGGGAATCTCAGGCTATTTCTCTAGTATCAACACCAGCAAGCAAAATGAATCCACACTTTACTCCTCTGGTACAGAAAATTTGCTTTTAACACTGTTCTTTATTTTTCATGTTTCTCAGCAAAGTTGCATAAAGTTTTGTTCCTTTATTTAAACTGAAATAATTGCTGTCTGATAAATGTTCAGAAACGAGACAGAACAAGGTTCTACAACTATTGACAAATATTTCAAGTTTCCATGTAATGACATTGCAAACAATAACGACATAAAATAAACCACAATGTCATAGTAGCTGTCAGCCTCTCATAAAATAAAACTTTAGAAAGAAAAACCACATGAAAGAGCGCTGTGGAGGACTGGAGAAAGGTCACCGTGAAAGCTGCTGTAGATGCAGGAGGTCCTGGGACCGCTAGGGGTGATGCTGTACCAGTCTCAGAGGGACTCGACATAGTTGGTGGGAAAGAGGCCAACTTTCCCGCGCAGTTTCCCCTTCCACCAGGAGGCGTCAGAGCGGTTCAGAACTTCGATGAGGTCCCCGGCATGGAAGCCAAGCTCGTCGTCTTCCTCTGCTTTGAAGTCATACAGGGCTCGCACCTGTATAGTCTGGTTCTAAGCGGAACACGCACACACACACAGAGCAGCGGAAATGGCACGTGAGATATGAGGGCAGGCTGACTTCACACTGAATTAGCATACGTACATTCATAAAGTAGGAGCTTTTATCGAAATCGACATACAACTGAGAAAACAGGGTCAGTCCCTGGAACAAGCGAGGGTCTTGCTCAAATTTCCAAAAGTGGAGTCACTCTGTCAGGGTCAGACTCAGATCCATTTACATTAGCAGTTATTTACTGTATTCTGAGAAACTTTGAGAGTTTTACTTACTTAGTACCTATTCTTGTTTTTGCAATTAACCTACCTCGGCTATGTCTGTTGAAATCATTCAATAGAGTGATCAGAGTGGGTAGTGTGTTTTTGTTTCGGTTTGGGCAAGTTGGTTATTAGGAGGTTTACCGGTGTGTGTGCGATGGCGTCTGAATGGTGACGGGGAGCTGGATCTCTCGGCGATTCTGCACTTCTGCTTTGGTTTCTTTGCTACGCCCCCAACCAACAGATAAGAAAATTCAAGTTAGAACAAAAAGAAAAACAAGTACGGCATGGTGACACAGTGATCCCGATGCTACAAACAAGAGTAAAGCCATCTAAAAGCACTTAGTTCTCTAAGCACTGCCAGCCTGGCTGTCGATATATCCAGAGAAAAAAGTCAATGAGAGAACTAACGAAAAAACAAGACAATAAAAACTGTTTGTTTTGTGATGTTTGGTTTTACTTCTCCATTTCAGTGTCTAAGCTGCACACACACCACAACAGAGGGCATTAGACGACAGTTGAGAATTCAAAGAAAATCAACAATACAAGAGATTTGAGAAGATACAGACCTAAATAGAAAAGAAGAGGTGTCCTGTAAGAGATACACGTAAGCAATGTATATTTTCTACTCAGCTGGTAAAAATAATATTTGAGCAAATTGGCATATAAGTCCAAAGCTCCAAAACTGTACCCATTAATGGAGAAATATAATCTAAAAGAACAGTTTCCTTCTTTTATCCCAATCCAGTTAAAACGTATCTAGTTATGATTAGGTTTCTATCAAGGGTGGTTTCCTAAGTTATAAAGGAGGAGCGATTGACTGGTTGTTTCTTATGCTTATACATTTTCATCAGGCCAATTCATCATTCATCCCGGCGAACAACTTTCAAGGCCTTTAATAACTGCCCTCGGTGTGTGAATTCTTAGTAAGAGCTGTAGTAGGGTAGCAGGATTTCAAAGGCGAAGATAATACACCATAACACTGCAGATACAACAGGCTTTGTGGAACCTGTCCCAAGGTCAGACACACCTGCTGGCCACCTTCGCTCAGGTAGATACACCCATGCTTTGTGATGGAGGTCGTCTTGTAGAACTCCATCAGTTTGTTGAGGGAGGTGAACTTCTCTGCCCACAGGAAGTAGTTCCCCTTGTTGTCCTTCATCACTTTGAAATGTTGGACATCGGCCTCGTGCCTGCGGGAGAGCAGATCGCAGAGGTTGAGCTGCCAGTCACCTGCATAGACCGGCCAAGCTTCAGTGTGACGGCCATGCGATCTGAGCTGCATTCCTGCAGTGTTCTGCTCAGACGCAATAGGAGAAACCCCCCTGCTTATGGCTGACATTATCGCACAGCTCGAGCAGATGGATGAGTCCCGGAACCATGCCTTGCACGAACTGCAGCAGGTAAAACATTCCAGAAAGCTGCAACTCTGCACTCGTATGCGTCGCTCTGCTTGAGGTTGCTCTCAAACTATCTGCTCATACCAGGCTGTGTGATGGATGCGAGAGGCAGCTGCAGTCACCCCACATATTCGACGTGAATAACGTCTATTTTTGACTGAGAGTTTTATCCAGAGCAACTTACACGAGAAGAAAGGACAAAGGTACAGGTATAGAAGCTGGATGGCGATATGTATGTAACACACGGATTAGGAGCTGATGTTTAGGTCCTGGAACATTCTGGTACGCACCTGACAGAGATGGAAAAATCCCCCGGGGAACTCTGGCTGCCGCGGATCAGAAAGGCCCCCACCTCCCGGGATATCAGTGTCTCCTCCGCCGAGTGCCGCGTGGCATTTTCCTGGTACCAGCTGGACGGCAAGATCCGGAATGCAAAATTAGTGTAGCAGACGCGTTATCCACAAACACTCCCGTCCCTCATCAGCTCTAGTGTGATCTGGACTATTTATTTCGCTGCTACGCATTTTGAAAAAGTCTCTTCCCGTCACCTCATGTAAAATTACCACCCACCCCCCCCCCAGCCTGGTAGATACCAGGGAAATGGCGACACTATAGTTTCTACCTGGGGATCCGGAGCTCGATGTAATTTCTTGGCACAAAGCCTTCTCTGCCATTCATCTCTGCTTTGTACCAGTCATCGTTCGTGCCTAAGATCTGAGGGAAAGGATAGTTCTCACTGATACCGGCCAGCCGAATGCAGAGGAATCCAAGTGTAGCCCAGCTGAAAGGGTCACATATCGGCATGCAGTGTTTTCAGTCATATTTGTTTCTCGTGCATGGATGCACTGACCTTCTTCTGTTACTCGCTGGTTCCCTGCTTGGTGAGCACCGTTACTCTCCTGGCAAATGAACACGCCTTGCGTTCTCTCACACCCCACTTACCTTGAGAACCTCTCCCTTGCGGAAGCTGAGCTCGTCCTCGGCGGTGGCACTGAAGTCAAACTTTCCGGTGGCTTCCATGGCGAAGTTGGGGGAAGGGAGGAGTGAAGGGGTGGGGGGTGTCGTGGAGAGAGGGTACCTTTGAGGAGGAAACACAGAGTAAGTGAGCGCCCACGAGAGGCTGGTGTAGGAAATGGACCTCTTTGAAACAAGAGTGTGATAATCAGTGCCAGTCTGTGTGTGTGTGTGTGTGCCCTGAACTCAGCGTGTGATGGGCTGGGACAAGAAGAGCAATGGTGGAAGGGTGGGGTTCACACAGCTGAAGAGGATGCATGCGATTCCAAGCTGTATTTAGCAACAGAGTGCCAAATGGTGTGTGGTTGTTGTCCATGCTAAACACTGTCTATGCTAAACACTGTCTATGCTAAACACTGTCTATGATAAACACTGTCTATGCTAAATGCTGTTCATGCTAAATGCTGTTCATGCTAAACGCTGTTCATGCTAAACGCTGTCTATGCTAAACACTGTCTATGCTAAACGCTGTTCATGCTAAACGCTGTTCATGCTAAACGCTGTTCATGCTAAACCACGTAACGCAATATCTTCATCATTTCCAATGCAAATGTTTTTAAATTATCCTCGTTTTAAGGTTTCACTTCAAAATACCACAGTAATATAACTTTTCATTATGCACTGATTACCATCCATCACATCAACCTCTAACACTTTTTTGCAGAATATTTAGTCTTTTAATTTCTATTGCTTTGACTTTATAGAAGGAATATTCGGAAAATGTTACAGTACTTTAGAAACATCATTTACATTGTGGCCTGTAGTATTGCCTGCTTCTAGACCTTCTAGACCTTCCACACAGGAACACAGCTGATAAAGGACTAACTTGCATGTGAAAAACAGCATCTTGTTCCAGTGCAAAGATGTGTTGTTTACTGTAAGATTTCGGCTCGTAGATCAACCCAGATAGAATCTACGGAGCCCTGCTTTCTACAGAAAAGCGGAGATTGCCTAGGCATGTTTATGTTACCTGTTCCACCTTATACCACCTATCATGCATTTTCACATTATTAACTCCTTTACTTTCTTTGGGGGGTCGGGGGGTGGCAAGTCATTATACTGATGTTTATTTTTGAATGTTGCTAGACAAGAAAGTGTCCCCTTCGGAAATCCTGAGAAGTTAAATCCCATACGGTCTACTGCCACGGATACAGCCTACCTTGATTCATTAAGACTCATTTTATATATTCGTCAGGGAGTAAGTGGGAGGACAAAAACATTAAGAAATTTAAGAATATGACACATTAGCTCACGCCTTGTCTGGAGATCCTTATAAAATTGTTGTCACACAATCGATCTCATTCAGCTCTGAGGGAATGTGATTATTCAGCATTAGAGGCTCTACTGAACTTCTCAGATAATCATTCCCTTTGATGGTAACTAGACTGCACATCAGGTGAATCCCTCATTACCTGTATTTTATCAGCATCTATCCATCTTCCTTGCAGTATTTACTGCAGGCTACTTATCATAATAGTCATTAACTTTATTAACAACTCTGTGTTCTAATTATTTTTATACAGATATTGTTTTATCTGTCGGCCTATTTTGTATTGTATTTTTGCAGTTATGTCCTCGCAGTCTGTAATCACGAGCAGTTTCAT
>JAODJX010000097.1:5170554-5183723 GCA_026776945.1 Isichthys henryi
ACGACGACATGGGGAGAACATGCAAACTCCACACACATGTGACCCAGGCAGGGATTTGAACCCGGGTCCCAGAGGTGTGAGGCGACAGTGCTAACCACTGCACCACCATGCCGCCCCCCCTATCTTTTTTAATGTACATATTTCACTCCACTACCTGCACCCTTTCCATCTGTTGTGGTCTGTTTCTTAAGATTGTAACCCAGAGACTGAGCAAAACACGAATGTATATATCTGAGACATATCTGCATTCACATGTTGTTTTCATCACTGTGACTGAGTGTAAGGGCTTCCTGTGGCCAGTCAGCCTCACTCTCTCTCTCTGCCTTACACCCCACCAGCTTGAAGAGGTGAAACTTACTAAAACATAAAGGGGTCCTATTACGCTCATTTTCAATCCTCTGAGTTTTATTTGGGGGGGCTGCCAGAATAAATTCACATGCCTCAATTTTCGAAAAACACATTATTTTTCTCATACCGCACACCTCTATTCGCTCTGTCTATAACTCTGTTTGAAACGCTTTGTTGGAGTTTCTAACCACGCCCCCCAATGAGCCCAACGTGCTCTGATTGGTCATCTTTCCGTACACATTCTGCCCGTCTTGCAGTCTGCAGACCAATCCAAGCGGGTAGACGACCAATAAGAATTGTTTTACAAGATGATCCCACCACTTCACGGAAGTATGGGCTGGAATTCCAACAAGGTGTTTCAGGCAGATTAGAGATGAGTGGTTTCTTTAGCGAGAGTTACTCCCTTTGGTGTGTACTTTGGGCTTTGGGCAGACTCCCTTTGGGTACTTTGGGCAGACTTTTGCAGGCTGTTTACATGCACGTGAAGCTATATAATAGCTACATAACTAAAGGAAAGCTATATAAAGCAAGGCTATATAACCGAAGGAAAGGGAAAAACCGTAATGTCAAAACAGGGCCCCTTTAAGACATCTTTGGTGTGACTGTTGGAAATGTTCCTTTTGTGAGAGCGTGTGACCAAATGTTCTTGCATTCATTTTGTGCCGCCTGACAGCACGGATTGTCCTTGCAGAAAGGTGTTTTGATGGCTTTTCCAGTCCTCACGGAAGCTTCGACTTATAGTCCGTCAGAAAAAAAATTGCTTTACCGTGCAGACGTACCGCCCACTCACCCTGAAAAGAACCTGCGTCTTTCCTACAGTTACATTACACGGATATCCCACAATAGGTGTACGAAGCGTATCGGTCCTTTTGAAGCTTTTCAGGCATGTACTTTCTTCCTGTAAACAGCAGGGGGCACTGTGGGACTTCTACTAAAACCGGAATCCGGTTTAAAAAAGAATGGAATGTAAAATATGCAAGCGCCTAAGGGGCTTCGGCGATATCATGTACTGGATGATTAAGAGAATTGGACACATTTACCTACCCAGAGGAACATTAATATTATAACAAGACCAAAGTGGGCAATAAAAAAACACTAGATTAAATAATGGACCATCATTTCACCTAACAATAAATTGTCTGGCAAAAAAAGGTTAAAATCTGACTCTGTCTCCGTGTTGATCTGGTGTCTGTCCCCCGTATTTTACACCCCACCCAGCCCCCAGGAGGACTGAGAAGGAAAGAGGTAGGGGATGGGGCTAGGCCAGGGGGGAGGGGGGTGGATGGTCTTGTTTTTGGGGCCCGGGCAGGATGAGGAGTGCCCGCTCCTTTTGAGAGAGCAGATGGCACCTTGGCCGGACTCCCTGCCCTTCATAGCCCGACTCCACACGGGCCGCTGCGCCCATACACACCACCACTCCTCCCCCTGGTTACCCCAGCCTCCTCAATGCATCACGGCAACTTTCCCTCCCAGACCTCAAGCTGTGCTTGCATTCCACCTGCGCTGCACCACACCCCTAAGGACCTCCCCCTCAAGCTTGAAGTTATCAAACCAGATTCCGGACGAGCGCGACCTCAGAGAGTCTTCCCAGGTGTGGTCCCACACGTGTCAGCTGGCCCCAGATGCTGTGTGAACCCAAGCACGTAACAAGGCTATTTGGGTTCATGAACGCTCCAAGGGTTAGAACTTACAACCTCCTGGAGTTCAAAGCACTGTGTAGAATTTTCTCTTTTTTTATTCACTATCTTCCTTTGGAGAATTGTTTTTTTTTTTCTGCAAGAAGGAATATGGCTTGAAATTACTAAAAAGGAGTGGGGGGGGGGTTAAAAAAGCTTGGGGGTAAGAAGCGGCAAAGAAATAATCTGGAAATATTCTGCTTAATAGCGAGAGTTGTGGGGTGTCAGTCTTGAGTGACTGAAGTAATTGGAACAAACGAACGTTCACATGAAAGACCACACAAGCCTTGTGCCATTCTTGAGTATATTTCATTTATATGCAAATCGATAGTGGCATTTTCGTACTCGCCGGGCGTGACAGCGATGGAATGCCATCAGCTGAGACCCCACCCCCCTCCCCTCCTCCCATCCTAGTGCTGAGTGTCCTGTGCTATCTGCCCACATCCTGTTTCTGCTCCGTTTTCCAGTCATGCTGTGAGGATCTTGCACATCTCCCCTTTCACTTATATCTGCCACTTCCTGCTGCCCGGAGGACATACAGTAGAAGGGGCCATAAATGATAAAGAGGTCCCAACCAATGAGACGTTTTGATTATGTGAGTGATACGGGAGAAGACATTCTGGTGGCCAATCAGCTTTCACAGTATCCCTGTGGCCCACCCCTGTACAGATTCCTACCCACCTGTCTGTTAACCACCTGGAATCTAATGTTGCGTTTCCACTGGCATACAGGAACCAAGCCGCTCCAGAGCTGTACTGTGACGTGAAACTTGTTACAGCACAGTTCCAGCTGGCTTTGATTTCTACTGCAGTAGGATCGCCTCTGTAAAGGCGTTCCAGGATTGGGTGACAGAAAAATGAAGAGGCACTTACTTAATTGACTGTTCTTGAATTGTTTATATCATGATTCACTATGTGGAAATTTTCTGATTTTCCAGCACATCTATGGCAATTACTGTCTTATGTTAGCATCAAACTGTAGCAGCATTAGCAGTTACTTGCTTAAATTTGCATTACAAATCCATTCCTTTCAGGACTCCATAGTACTTTTAAGTTGGAGGTTGGAAATTTCAAGATCCAAGTTATCAGGAATGCATCAATACATTATGATATGCGATACTACTAAGAATAAATAATATATAGAATATACCCTTTTTTCCTTCAGATAATCCATGCGCAGAACATCAGAATCTCCGTGCAACTCAGCCAGTCAGATGGCGGTGATGCCCGCTTATGACTTGGGTGCGGGTTGGATAATTTGCAATGGAAAACCGCCAGTTTGTGGTACGCCTCGGATAGCAGTGGAAAAGCATCGTAATGCTTTCCTGCATGCCCAACCGGACACAGAAGATGACCAAGCCATGTCTCCAAATTGCAATGGTGACCTTTTCACAAAGGTCACTCCGGCATATTACGGACCATCCCTCTGACATATTTGCCATCCTTCCATTCAACCCTCCTTGAAAAACAGTCGCATGACATAATACTATATGGAGGCAGCACATGGTTCAAAAAGCTGGACTTCAGACCCAAACAAGGAAGGTTTAAACTCCAGGTGTACTTCTGATTTTTGCCTTAAGCAAGCCAATTTCTCCGCTCGCTATTTAATTAATTGCTTGAACAAATATTAATATTAATTGCTTCACTCGGCCACATTGTAAGCGCCGTGTGCCTCTAGATGACTGACTGCTAAGGAAATAGCATTAATCATGGCAGGTCCCCGGAGTACATGCAGAGTCAGTGGTTACTATTGCCAATGATGAGAATCACACCCCACAACACTAAATTAAACCCGAGAGGATCCTGTTCATCAAACCTGGGTCTTCAGGGCCACCATCAATCAGTCCCATTAAGTGGATGTTTATAAAAACCATTAATATTAATGCTGCCATCTGGACCTGGGTGCACGCTGCCTTTTGTCCTGGGTTTACTGGGATAGGGTCCATGCTTATTCTGATCTTGTACTGGATAAATAGTTAAGAAAAATGCATGTCTTCATATTAATAAATTTTCCCGGACAAATATTAATTTGATCAGAACATCAAATGCAACCCAAGCGACGGCCCCAAGCGTCTTAGCAACAGTTCAATTTATTTCCATAAACTCCGTGAGGCATTTATAAGTGTCTGGGCGACGACTAAAGAGACAGATGTTTTTGAGATGACCCTGTTTTCGGCTTCCATTGATGTCTATCTCAACAGACTCATTTGGTGGAGTTTCGTGGCTTTAAGGGGTTTGACAGAGTCTGTGCTGTATGGCCACTGAATGCAAAAAGACCATCAATCCGTTTCTGCTGCCGCATTGACAAGTTGGGATTTTTATTGCCTACAGAGCCCCCAGTAGAACCAAGTGCTGTAATGAATTTCCCAGTTTAATCACAACAGGGTTCAAAATCTTAATCTGTGTAATGATTATTTAAGTGTGTGAAGAGTAATGTGGAGGAAAAGCCTTTGTCCACCAGTGTCTGATGAGTCATCAGTGGTGAGTTGTGAGCGTTGAGCTTCTGGTCGGATTTCGTCACAATGTCTTGTAGCTAAGATGGCAAAACCCTTTCGACTAAACGAGCCAACATTCTACGCTGTACGGCGCGACAGAGCCTTCTGAATACCATTAAAATATCTCTTGATTCAGTCTGCTCAGCAGTACTGGCGCTGGAATGAATTCCCCCAAGTTGCATTTTGCAGGTTTTCTCGATGAAGATGAACCATTGGGATTCATACTGAGTTTACATTCAACACAAAGGTGATGTTACAAACAAAACACCAAGTGACGCAGAGGTTAAAAGGTCACAGAGGGGAAGAGGGGCGGACCTAAGGGGTGGCTGTGGATATGACCCAGGATTGGGCTCCAACTCGGTTACACATATAAACTGAACAATAAACGGGAAACATATGGCCTCACTAGGTTGAAACCAGGCCTG
This sequence comes from Isichthys henryi, assembly GCA_026776945.1. NCBI lineage: Eukaryota > Metazoa > Chordata > Actinopteri > Osteoglossiformes > Mormyridae > Isichthys > Isichthys henryi. The sequence continues at coordinate 5,175,498 of JAODJX010000097.1, forward strand.
TGTTCAGCAGGGTCAAAATCCATGTCTCGGTATCAATAGCTACAAGTGATTGTGGTATCAGAGAGGGCAAATCACATGAGGCTACCGTTAATGAAATGCTGGCTCTCGCATTCGTGGATGAATCCCTCTCGCAGAGGGATGAAGCACAAGCAGGCCCACTAGCGATGGCTCAACTGTGTCCCAAAATTTTCCTGGGATTGATTCTGGAGCCTGTAAACCGTCATCTGTATTAATAAGAAGGGTAGATATGGAGGTTTGCCTCAGAAGAGATGGAGGGAGCAGGGAAAGAGCGAGATATGAGTATGACAGACCCACCATCATCACGACTGAAACTATGTTTTATTCAAATTGATTTATAAATATTTATGTTTCTGAACTTATGAATTAATGTTATTTAGAGGAACTAGACAGGACCTATTAATCTTATCCGGAAATATATGCCATTAAATACTGTGGGTCATTTACTTTAATGGTATACATTTATATTTCCCCATTTTGGTTCTTTATTTACAGTTTAAAATAAGCTAAACAGAGAATCCGATTACGAAGCTCCAAATTGAGTCTAGACTTCAGAGCAGTACATCCGTCTGGAATTGTCTTCTGGCTGTAGTTATGGAAAATGCTAGAAAATCAGTGCTTCCTGTTATCAAAACTGCTACGAGTTCCGGGTGTACAAGGAGGAATTCTATTAGATAGAACAGAGGTTTTCTCAGTGAGGAACCGTCCACTGTGCCCACTTGTATAGTTAACAAAGGGGGGTAAAGTTAGGTATTCAGCAGCACTGAGGCACCTGTTCCTAATGATCTCAACTAGGATTCTGTTTTGATCATGAGTGCCAACAGGAGAGAACGAGGAGAGGCAAAGCCCTTGGAGTGGCTGGATGCCGCAGCCGGTGCTGATGTGTCACCGTCCGCTGGGTCCTCTCTTACAGCCCAAACAGCTGTTTTGGGTATTGCACTCTTCTCCTTGTTTGCGAAATACCAGGAGTCCTGTGTTACATTCTCCATTTCCCATGTCACAAGGTTCTGCTCGCTATCCTGGCAGAAGCAAATCACACACACTGTTAGCAAAACACCCACTTGTTTTCCAGCAGAAAAGCCTCCATAAGCCTCCTCCCCCCTTTTTAAAATTAAAAACCTCAGACAATCTGAACAACTGTAACAGTAGTTTTGCTCACCAGCTTACGGGCCCAAGGACAAAACAGTGACATCGCTATAACTCCTAGGGTTTATAACTCCTCTGTTTCAATGTCATGTCAGTCACCCAATGCCAGTTTACCCTCAGCTTTTATCCCATTTGCCACAGCGCCACCATCAGGCCATTAGTCGTATGATCTGGCATGCTCTTCTGTTTCGTGATTCAGAAGAGATAACTAATCAGATTGTAGAGGAGGTGGATCCAAGCACCTACAGGAGGCAAGAACAAGACATCTGATTGGTTGGTCCAGCTTCCTCTAGTTACTTTAACCCACCTCCTCTACAGTCTGATTGGTTATCTCTCTGAACCAATCATTTTTCCTTCTGCCCTCAGAACATTTTGGTGAAAGTAAAACTCCCATGAGCTTCTTTAACCTGGTTCTCAATAAATCCAATGGATCTGGAATAAGGACCATATATAACATGGAGACTATCACAAAGGCACAAGACAGGGGAACACCCTGGATGGGATGCCAGTCCATCTCACAGAGCACATTCAAAAGCTTTTGGGGTACAGGTAGGAAACAGGAATACCTGGAGCAGACCCACAGAGATACAGGGAGAAAAGCAGAAGCTCTACACACGCTGAGTACCAGTTTGTACCTTTGAGGGTACAAGTACTTGTCACAGGGACTGTACCCTTAACGGTCTGCCAATTGTACCCTAGCTGTAAGTAAATGTACCTTTTAGGTTACATAAATGGACTCTCAGGAATTAAGGTTATTTGTACCTTGGGGTACAAAAGTGTACCAGGGCTGTACCCTATTTTTCTGACAGTGTTGGGGCTTGAGTGAAGCGAGGAAACTCACTGACTGATTACACATGCTTGTCATCACCGTTGCAATGAGATAGGAATTTTTGAGAACATCATTGAGCTACTTGCATAAAGATTGTTAAAAAAAATCATTACTCTCCACTGTGACCCTGCATTGCCAAAAGATGATGCATTTAATCACATTTAACATTAACACCATGTACCTCGTATCTGACTGAAAATCTCACAAAAACTGCTAGTCTCCACTATCCACTCCTACGTGTATTGAAATGGAAACACGATCGATCAGTAATTACATTCCTACTCTGGTTTTTAGTAGCTTTAAACCATCCGCACCGTATGCGACCCGAATTACACGCTAGCAAAACCCCGATATTCACTCACCACATAGATTTTATCACTCTTGGGTAGAAATGCTGGTTAACGTAAAAATCAGGAAAACGCTTACAGCTACGCTACACCGCGGTGAGTTTTAATAGCGCTGAGTTTTCAATTTCAATTTCAAATTTTCAATTTCATCATCATTGTGATTAGGAAAACCCCGTCCAGATGAAGCTGAAGATGTAAAATTATCGAAATTTTAATTAGCATATTGCTAAATGCTCTAATTTTTTCATGAGCGAAGTAGAAATAGTAAAAGAGAATTATATACTGTTAATTAGCACTTATGTCTTAATTGTGTCTCTTTAATTGGTCGTACATAATGTTCTGGGCAACTGCCGTCTGTGGACATGTTGCTATGCTGTTACTCTGTAATCTGTTGTTACCGACTGATATTGCTAACAATTTCTGACAATGGACCTAACTAGAACTGAGGCCTGTTTCAGAAACCAGGATTTGTTGCCTAGCCAGATAATTTGTCAGATTTAAGGTAGTCTGGGTTAAATGTAAGTGAACAAAGATAAGGGCCTTTTAAACTGGCATACCTTAAATCTGACAAGCTGTCCAGCTAAGCGTGAAACCCTGCTTTTTGAAACAGGTCCCCGGTGTTATGAATGGTTTACCAACTTGTTGTACTGGAACGTGGTTAACTCAAGTGTGATGTCATTCCCAGCTCTGACTGTCGACCTTTGGGGTAAATGGAAGGCAGCATTATATACATGGACCGCAGGGATCAAAACAAGGGAAAGGTGTGGCTTATTAGAGCCACACATGGGGGAAAGAGGATGGACAGCAGGCCAAACCCCTGCTGGCCAAACTGGAACATTACATGCAGATCCTGACAATAAGTTACTATTATCTTAGTTTTTGAGATGAGACATGGACATAATCAATATAAATATTGATATAGCCAGGAGTAGAGTGAGGAATTGCATCACTTGGAAAATGCCAAATTAAATGGGAAAATGTTCCTGGGATTTGGACAGAAATGGAGGGAACAGCCCAGCCAGATCCTTGAAAGTGGTAAACGGGAAATGAGGGGTCTGGGGGGTGGGGGGTCCGCTTTGGCTGGTAGCGTAAGAGGCCTGAAAGTAAACCAGGGTGACAGACACCACACTGCTTAAGACCACAGACTCGTGATCTGCAGGTAACCGGATCACCTGAATTACCTGCTGAACTACCCACAAAGCATGATCAGGGCCTGGATTATCCTACTGTTAACATTTATAAGTCAGTAGGGATAAATTCAGGATTAATCAAACATCTATCCATCCATAACCCATAACTGCATATCCAGGACAAGGTCATAGTGAACGTGGAACCTGGGAAGCAGCAGACAGGGGGTGTCCTGTGGGGATGGGATTCCCACCTTCTGCAGGTCTCTCACACCCTACAGACCAGTGGTGGGCAACCCCGTCCCTGGAGTGCAGGTATCCAGCAGGTTTTCCATCCTACCCGACGAGTGACTATCTGTCCGAGATCAGGTGTGTTTCATCAGAGACCGAGTAGGATAGAAAACCCGGTAGATAACAGAACTCCTGGACCAGGGTTGCCCACCCCTGATAAAGGCTATTTAGAGGCACCAGTTCATCTAACTGGACACTTTTGGAGAAAGCTTGCATGAATAAGGGCAGAACTCGATACACCATGAAGCAGAATTTGAACCCTATAAGAAACTGAGCCACTTATTATTATTAAAAGAGAAGTGGGGGCATGTTTGATGAATTCAACTCATTCAAGATTCCGATGGCTACATTTGTATGGAAGGTATAATTACACACATAACAAGTAAAAATCAAGCAAAAAGTGCTTAGAAACATGGCAGGCTTGAGAAAATCGATAATAGTGCAGAAACCTGGGAGGTCAGACACATCGAGCTGCGCAATGTCCTGCGGGCAAGGATTAGAGAGCTTATAGTAGCAAATTATTTCAGCAGCAAGGGCAAGTGCTTCCAGACTCCCTCAACCTGCCAGTAACCTCCTTTTCCTCTCTGTTTCATCTACCATCACCATCTCCATCTCTATCATCCCAATCATCTCAGCTCCACAGGCATGGAATCACTGACTGTAACTTAAGCTCCATCTTTCCCTTACAGTAGAGATCCGGCAAATTGGATTCAGAGGTGACTGGAATGGAGCTGTAGGATTGGCTCTTCCTGCACCTCCTCCACCTCCCCCGCACTCATCCCCCCAACCCAGTCCACTGGTGCTGATCCCGCCTGGCCAACACCAACACGGCACTCTATCTGCCCCAACCTGGGTCACCTTGCCCGCATGCCTGAGTAGGCCAGGATGACGGAGGGCTGAGCCCTGCCCATCCCTCGAGATCAGTGCCAGATAAGCCTCTCGTGAGCATCCAGTTCTTCCCGAAGTCGTTCCTGATCAGGCTGACAATCGCCGAGCTCTTCAGCTCCTCGCACCAGCAGCGTTTTGCCCCACCTGCCCATCCCCAGTGCTACCAGACACCCGCAGATGTTTGGGAGGAAGAGAGACAGAGTCACATGGAGTAAAAAAAAAAAAACCAGGACATCACTGCCTTTGTGCAACAGCCCTGCCCGTCCGACTTCTCGGATTAATGCAGCAAAAATAAAAACAGTAAAACTTTTTTTTTTTTAGCAAAATCACAATGCATATAGCTAATTCATTAATCTCGCTCACTGTTCACTACGCCCTCCCCTCCCCTGCCTTACGTGTCCCTAGTGCCCCATTCGCTGCACATAATTACCTTTCCCTCTCAAATATGGTCTCCTGGCAATTTCACACTAGTCTCCAGTCCTGCTCCTTTAACTTTTATTGCAGATGCACGTAAGATGTGAAGTCTGATTGGAATGGAAGGGCACACACACGTGCACACGCACACAAACGTGCACGCACACACATACACACAAACACACACCAAACAAAGAAAGACTGTAATTCTTAATCAGTATTTTCTAAATATAAATAATTGAAATCTGTCCTCATTCCATCTAATTCCTTATCAGGTGTATCACTAGCTCTCTTAAAATTATCTCTCACTGGCTCTTCTGTTTCCTTAGCACACTCTCTCAGGCATTTTTATTATTATTTTCCAGCCTTAATTTCAAGGTGCATCATGACCACAACGGAAAGCAGCGGGTCCAAGGCAGCCTTCTCTCTCTCTCTCTCTCTTTCTCTCTCTCTCTCTCTTTCTGTCTTTCACTCCCTCCAAACCCTTTCATATTACTCTCGCCTCCTCCACATTTTCCCTCTCATCTTCTGTCCTTGGCCCCCCCAACATCAATCACTGCCATCTCTCTTTCCGCGCAAGCTGCAAAATAAATTAAACAAGACGCGACACGTTCAGATTTCGACACGTCCTGATCATTCAGTCTGTTTTGCTCTGTTTTTCTCCTCCTTACTAAGGCTAATGAATGTCATCCTGCAGTGAGGTGGCCCAGCTGTAATACTCACAAAACGACCTACGTGCCGTTGGCAATCTAAACAAGCGCGTGCCCTCGAGCCCAGACCTCTCTCTGTTCCCTACAGACCAACCCTCCTGTCTTCATAATCAAGTTTTGTACTGTTTTTTCCAACAAGCCTTCCTGTGAAAACGCTGTGTGGAAAATCCCATGAGGATGATGCTGTATAAAAATAAATAGCACCAATCCAAGTGTTTGCACTTAAATGGACAGTCATTAAACAAATTCATTAGAAAACGACCAACTAATTTACTAAAGCGTAATGGGAATAAGTCCCTTTCCGGCCTCCAAAAAAATGTATGCATTTTTAACAATCATCTGTCGTCTTCCTGTTTACAGCAAGCCGCCCTTGTGGCTGTAATGACCTGACATTTGGGCTTTTCAGCATGGGTCTAGCGGGGGATTTTATTCAGAGCAATTTGCAAGCCTCGCCGGTTGCCAGGACAGTGAGCGGGATCCGCAGGGGTGCGTTTAGCGAGCCGGGCTTCTACGTGCCGACCACTTCGGCCGCCTCACTTTGGCTCCCAGCCCGGTATCCCGCTCATATTATGCCCCATTTTCCCTTCGTCTCCTCTTCCCACTCCTGTTCCCCACGTTCTGTGACTGAGATTCAGCCCCGTGATGCCAGATGCCCAAACACTGAAACCCGCCATACATGCGGAATGTGTTTTGTCCCGTGTGGAGTGTCACGTTAAAGGTTGTGCAGTCAGACTCTTCCTGCACTTATGAATACAATGTTGTTTTAGCTAAAGATATGTAGCATGTCTGGGACAGGGTGTACATTGTAGATGACAGGGTGTAGATTTTGAATCACGTCTAATGCAGATAATTGTGGGCTGAATTAAACACAACGGGGGGGGGGATATGTGATAGGCCTTTGTGCCTGTGATTGGAAATCGAATCCTGTGTTCAGCATAGAAATTGCATTCTCAGTGGGCCCATGATCAAGCCTTGTAACCCCCCCCGAGCCCCCCCCCCAGAAATGCTCCAGGGGTGCTGGATAGACAGCTGACCCTTTTTCTCCCCCTTCTACATGTGTGTGTATGACTTTAAAAACGGAGATAGACTAGATATACAAACAGCACATTCTGACGTAGCTGTTATTGCACTTGCAAATGGCAAATAGCTTAATTTCGCTCTGGGTTTAATATGGTAGCTCAGTCAGAAGCATCACAAGCCTGATACTTCCAACACTAAGTTCAATAATAATATAGTATTATGTTCTTAGTTACTCTATGCAACCACAAAGTAAGTCTTAGTTATATACTGATCTCAAATTCATTTATTATTAATGAATAGTCATGCATCTTTTTTACTAACAGTTAAACAGTTACAATTACTAACTTGGTTGGTATATCTGTTAAATCTGCAAACTGTTGTGAACTACTGAAGGAACAAATGAATAACACACGTGAAATACTGATCTCATGTTTGTTCATCATTAAGGAATCATGACTCATCTTTCATCTCAAGTAGCTACTATACATATTCACGATTTGTACTTCAGTATTTATTGAGTTTCAAGTAATTATTTGTGCCCCATCAAGCAAATTGTTACCCTCTTTGTGTTCGCATTTCCTTCCATGGTCCGAAAAATGTATTTAAATGATTCGGTGCTTTTGTTTTAAGTGTATTTGTGTGTGTGTGTGTGTGTGTGTGTGTGTGAAAAGTCCTGGGATCCCATCCAGGGTGTTGGGCCACCTGGTTCTCTATGCTGACTGAGATTGCCTCACTGTGACCCTGCACTAAATAAGAGTAAATGAAAAATCGATGGATGGATGGATGGATACATGGATGCAAAAATATCTTCTGGCATCACTACACTTCATGGTAAACCGTAATCACTTAGCCACTGCCGTCGAAGTTTCTCTTTACAAGGGACCTCTCGTGAATTCACAGATTAAAATGAATAAGAAGTGTGTTCATAGACTGAATACGTCAGAGTTCATTTCAGCACGTTTAATTACGGCCACCAGTTAAGAGAGTGTGGAGGGAGGCGATTTCTGCGGTCTGATCGTGTCTTAGTAACACATGGGCTGTTGCCAGGAGACGCGCGAGAAGCTGCCCTATTCGACCCGCTCTTCTCCAAGCCATCGGGGCAGGGCTAGTTCGTTATATGAGTGCCGGCAATCAACGCTTCCTATTTGATTGCGAAGCCTCATTTTGAATTCTTCAAGTAGGATACATGTGTTAATTAGTGAGAAGAACTCCCCCTGTAATTTGTGCTAGTAAGAGGATGGATCCCTGCATCAGCCAGAGCCAGCATGCGGGATCAGGTTTGGAGTGGCCTGGAAGACCTGAAGCTTGGCAGCATTCACACGGAGATCAGTGACACACCAGCAAGTACCTCCAGATCTACATCCTATGAGGATTGCAGTCACCTGCAGATCAGTGACACACCAGCAAGTACCTCCAGATCTGCATCCTACGAGGAT
>JAODJX010000097.1:5187727-5205180 GCA_026776945.1 Isichthys henryi
CCCCCCCCCCCACACACACACACACGGATATGTAGGCTTATGGGGCCAGCTCATTCACTTCTATGAGAAAAATGGAAACCGGTCCCCATAAGGGAAAAAAAACGGTTATTTATCGCATTATGGGGACATTGTGTCCCCATATGGGGACATTGTGTCCCCATAAGGATAGGTATACCTGCTCGCGCACACACACACACACACACACACACCCACGTCCCCCATCCTCACCACAGATTCCCAACCCCAAATTCATCCCCACAAACACACAAAAACAAACAACAATGCACATCAAATCCTAATATAAGCTCAAAACAAATATCTTTAGGAGTAACATGCATTTGTTTTGTTGGAACTTTGAATATGCGCTTTGTTTTCCAGGGGTGTTTTGGTGGAAAATGTTTAAAATATATGCCTCTTTGCACACAGGATTACTCTGGAATACTTCAACTCACAATGTTGCAACTTAGACGAGCGAATTGGGTAAGTTCTCTCAATTCCAAAGCTATGTGAAGCTACGAGATTAATGGGTGGGAGAATGAACACATTTTGCTCAAGGCTGCAGAAGTGATACAGTTACTCTGTCAGAGAACCGAACCCATGACATTCCAGACATGGGCATAGATTCCTAACGTACCGAGCTGCACATCAGCTGCGACCTGTACTGTATATGCCCCAGCCGGACTCCAACCAAACTAGCTGGGAAATAAAATGGATGACAGAATCATTGAGAAGATGTATTTGTAACACTTGACAGGTCACAAATAATATAATATTGTACTAATACTTACATCAACATCAAACAAAATCTTAGTTACACACCGATCTTATGTTAATTCATCATTAATGAATCATGATGCATGTTTTATCTCAAGCAGTGAGTATATTTGTTACTATATCTGTTAATTCAATAAACCTTTCTAACTACTGAAGGAACTACGGAAGGAACAAGTAATGAATAACACAAGAGAAAGGCTGATTTCATGTTTGTTCATCATTAATGAGTTGCGACATCTTTTTTTCTCGAACAGCGACTATATTTGTTCAGGATTTCGTCATGATTTGTACTTCAGGAGAAACTGAGTTATTGCTAAGTATTTGAGCCCCGTCAAGTAAAGTGTTACTGATATATTTCTCTCTGCCCAAAATATGTCCTGTACACATCCTTGTCTCAATATCGCTCAGGGTGTGAGTTTACATGCACCCTGTGATGGACTGCATCCCATTCAGGGTAGACAGAAAAGCAATTATAAAGGATGCACAGATGATGATGATGATGAATAATGATGCTGAATCATAACTTCGTTCTGCAAACAAAGCTAGTCAAGTGCTGGACTTTAGTAAACACATCTGCCTACAACGTGTAATTCTTTGGTCTTGCTGTGTCTCTAAGCTGACATATCAAAGAGGTGTTTTTCAACAGTGTTAATTCATTTGAACCTCCTGTGAGCAAATGAGAACATCTGCCAACAAAGAATGACCTTCGCTCTGAAGAACCAGCACTCTTCATTGAAATTAAGATGAGCAGACTAACTCTGCGTAGAAGGAATTACCCAGACACAATACTGCAAAGTGAGCAACCCCAGGAAGGTAAAACACATCGAGAGCAACAGTGTCCACAGCTGCCTTTTCAGGTGTGTTGATAACAGCACATTCATATAATTCCTGTTACAGTCGTAGATCTATAACTGAGGAGTGTGAAAGCATATGCCATTGATAAATGATGAAAGAATAATATGTGTTTCATTTGTATGCTTGTAGTGTTAATCATGGGGCACTTCGATACTGCAGCGAAATGCGACGCAGTCTTTGGCGATATATTCTCCTGTCAGCCTTCACTTTTCAGAATACAGGCATCACAAGATACAGAAGCATAATGCCACTGGCATGACTGTGTACAATCTGCTAAAGTGTTGATAAGGGCCGTGAGTGTCTAACTAGCAGCATTGCTCAACCTGAGTGTAGTACATTGTAGGTTTGGCCATCACATTTAGCGTAACTGAGTTACTCATTGAATTAAAATCTAATTAGATTGCCCACATATGATAACCATCAACAAGACATAATTTGCAGTTGCTGCATTTAGGGTCATCGATGGTCAACTCATTGATTTGGATAAAAAGACCTAATACCGCTTTGTGAGGTTCCTGACTGGGTAGACTTGACTATAGCTGTTGTTCTCCAACCTGAACGGTGTTCTGGACTGCTGCACTCCCACATGACCTGTCTGCAGCTCCCAGAAAGGCCGACCATCTGTTTGCGAAGGCCTGAACACTGACCTCAGCTAAGGTGAGAGAGAACTCTCTATTTCTAAAGGTTTCCTCTTGAGAGATTCTGTCGGAACCACTGTCCCAGCTCTGCTAGATTTGGGCAGCTTGCTTCCGGTCCCTGAGCTTCTTGGTGCTAGACTTTAAATCACTAGTGTCCCAATAAGACTGGCTGATTTATAAGCAAGAATGTGCATTTTAAATGGTGTCAGATATACTGCAGATATATTTAAATATAAACATAGGTTATTGTGCACACAAACCAAAAATGAAAGCATCGGTGAGAAGGGAAATAAAAACGAAAGATCCACAGGGGCAGGGTTTAAAAATACCACTGAGGGCCGCGTTCCTTATCCGCTAGCGTATCTGTCATCCCAAGAGCTCACAGAAATTGGTCTCCACGCCATAGAGCCAGCGGGGCGGCAGCGAGGACATCCAAGGCAGGGGAGACAGACGGGCCGTGGTGTCCACGGGACGAGTGGTCAGGAGAATCCGGCATCGAAACAGGAAGACATGAAGCCACACTTTCCATAACTTGTTGCCATTTCCTCAGCTTTATTTCATACGATACATTTCACAGTTAAGTCTAGGGTGGGGAGGGAAGGTGAGAAACGTTTATGTTCTTTTCTATGTCGGTTTTCTCAAATACTTTTCGTAAAGTCTTTTTTCTCTAATGCTATTTGGAATCACTATAACTTTTATTGCCACCAGGCTCATTATATACAATAAAATACAAGCATGTTGTTCACTTTTTTTGTTTAAATAAATCTTCAGTTATTGCACAATTTCCTAGTTTGGTTTTACAGGACAGAATCGGTAAAATAAAGCAATCGATGTTGACAATATAGTACAAAAAATAGTCTGTTATGTATACAGGTGCATATATTCATAGACCTTTCTGGTTTAAATATCCTGCCCCATATTATTTTAGGCATGAAAATACTTTAAGGGACGATGGAGAGAGATGGGTGGGAGGGACTTGGTGATGTAATGAGACAGAATTCATTCACCCCAATAACCTTTTTGAGGTTTATTCCGTAACCAAGGATGGTGTTCAGAAGAACCTCAGGTTGCCTTTCATAAATTTGCTAAAGTCCTTTGCTTATTGTTTCTGGGTGCTGTATGTATTATAATCTAATGCTTTCACAGTACAGGCTTGCCAGACTGGACCTCCCCAACTGACCATTTAAACCCAAGGGTCGCAGATGCGTGGAATGCCTCTATGTGTGTGTGTGTGTGTGTGTGTGCGTGTGAAGCTCGGTATTCTCCCGTTTTTGCCATGGTCGAATGGGTTCCCAGGTCCTAGCACCCGCCCCGATACCGGAAGAGTGCTGAAATGAAGACAAGCGGCTTGGACAAATTAAGCAACGCGGCGGCGATAAAATAACGACACATTCTGGCCATATCTTCTGAGTGGTTGTCATGGACACCGTGAAGGGCGGGGCAGCACCTGGAGTTACATCGGCTGGCTGCTGCACCCTGACCGTGGGCCTCTGAAATGCACCTTTACAGGCTTGCAAACACAGGTGCTGATCTCACTGTGCCTCACATCCATTTGTTCCATCTCTTTTGAACCCCCCCCCCCCCAAAATCAATGGATTGCAATGCAACTGCAAGCATCCCACTGACCTCTCCAGGCAGAGAAATACAGAAAAATCCAGAAAAAGTCCAACCCAAACAAAAATTCAAGAAGTGTCATGTTTACTTGCTCTGCATTAACTATTCTGAAATATTCTATTTTTAAATAATGTACTTTCACTCTAAGTCACGAACACACATGTCTTCATTTAATGAGTTCATAATAATTTTATTTCCACCGAGAGTTCATTCAAATAAATAAACCCCCCAGCCTGATTGACTATAGAAAACATGATGAAAAATGTTCCTTCTGCTGTTCGGAGCCAACTAGGGAACTCAGGATGACAGCAGACGCATGGCACCATGCAATCCCTGCACACACACCGGAGCGGGTGACAGGCTGTCAGCCAATGAGCTCCTGTGGCGGGTGGGACTCCATTTGGCCACGCCCCCTGCACAGTGACTGCCCTGCTCCGCATTCAGGCTAAAGCGGCGGATTGATCTCGGCACCAACAGATGTTTCTCTCGTTAATTAAGAAGCAAAGGTGTCGTCAAGCTGCCGGAGACAGCTGCATAGCTGCCCCGGGCCTTGCAAGCCCCCTCAGCCCTGCAAGCGAGTAACAATGAGTGCAAGAATTACCACCAAGACCCTGGGAAGGTGACTTTAGCCACGTGTCAGCAGGATGGGAGACAGGAAGGGGTCGAATAAAAGCAAGGCGGCGTCATAAGACGGAATGTAAATGAAAAACCCGAATGGGTGTCAGGTCACCTTAAGGCTGCCAGGGTCTGGGTGCAGTTACTGAGGACAAGAGAGCAAAACACTGCACTAATTACCTGACTTTGCCGTGCCCCACAATGTCCATGTACTCCCTCCCAGTATTATAATAATATATAGTATTTTATATAGTATATAGTATTCGTGTTTTTACTGGGGGGGTTGTTCCTGCTGTGAGTAGCGATATACCATGAGGGAGTCTCGCGGTTGTCAACGGGACAGGGCCCCCGTCAGAACATAGCGAATGACAAAACAGAGGCTGGATGCGGGGAGCGATGAAGGAGGCTGTGAAACAGGCTCCAGAGCAGAATGCACTTGGCAGGCGCCGTTTCCGCCGTGTGGCGAGAGCCTCCTTGCTAAAGACTTCAAAACAACAAACCAGGTCAAGGAAATATGTATACAGTGCAGGGGGATGTACTTCTGATGTCTGACCGGCTGTGAACATGTGAAAACGCCTGTTGACAGTAACCCATGTGTGAGCTGCCCAACCTACAGTGACCCCCTAGTCCACAGGGCTGGAAGAAGCTCGCCTGGCACAGTGGTCACCAGCCATATGTCCCCGTGGAGCTCCATCGAAATGTGACATGCAGCAGCACACGCAGAATAATTTTAACGGCTAATGATTTTCAATCAGGCAATATGCTGGGGCAGCCCAATTAAACTGCACCTGGACACCTGAGCTTTGATTATTTCTATGTGCCATATGAACATGTAAGGAACATGAAGCAGAGCGGTGATATGGTTTGATGCCCCTCCAATATAGGCCTTGGCCTCTGTGCTGTGGACATAGTCGGGGGCCACTTTTCAGGATGTGCATAACTGATAGGTCATGGTCTCTGATGTACATAATACCTGTTCCTATAGATAGCAGACACATTGCATTTATATTACCCTAATTGTTGGCTATTATTTTTATTTGCATAGTAGATGAGTTGATGATACAATACCACAAATAATTATCTGGCTTATGTGGACACTCATGGTAGCAGAACGCAACCCAGACAATCATGGTTTTGGTTGCCTGCTTTGAACGACAAGCCCCAACACCCACCACGGTTGGGCTCCTGAAGGCGTAAAAGCCAATGAGGATGGAGGTTAACACCGCCAACACGTTAACTGGCAGAAATTCTACACGCTTCTTGCTGTCCCCCCACCAGCTGCCAGGGCCGTGTATGTGCGCCACGGCCCAGGCCTTAAACATTAGTCAGGAGTTTTCTGGTGAACTGGCAAGGAAGCGAGATGAATCGCTCGGAATGAGACAGCGATGATATTTCTGAGGGGGCGGCCGGGTGGGGGATGTGCTGTGCAGTCTGGCTGCTGTCAGATGACAGAGAAAACCATAATTATTGGGGGGTGTGGTGGGGGGGAATAAAACACTCACTCACATGCACGCACACATGCACATACACAAACACTTGTGCTCTGTGTGATATCCCAGAATGCCCGCTAATACACAGCATGAATAAACACAGTAACGTACGAGCTACACTGCAGTGTGCCGGGAAGCAGGGGTGCCTTATTTTTTAAGAAGAAAAAAGCATTTCTGCGGGGAAAAAGGAGCATCTGAGTATATTATTATGGAGGACATGGATCTCCAGGGGCGTGACACAGTCAGGTGACAAGAGTCTTTCATCTGCAATCAGTTACCCATAAAACACCTGTTTTCTCTCTCACTAGGTCTCTTGTGCCCCGACTGTTCTTCATGCCCGTCTTCTATTTTTCAACCCCCCCCCCCCCCGTTCTTTCCCTACATCCCAGTGTGACCTGGATGTGTTCCAGTTTCAGCTGTTATGTACACAGAGCATGACACTGTAATAAAAAGGTCACGTATCAAGAGGAACGTATCATTGCGGATCTGAAAGGAGTGACCCTCGCAGCCTTGTCTGTGAACAGGATGCCAAACACACACAAAACACACACACACATGACTGTAGATAAGATCACCTTTTTACAAGCTCTTTCCAACACTGGCTTAGATTACACTGTTTGCTGTTTTACCTGCTAGAGTTCGGAAGGTTGCCAAAACCAACGTGATAAATCCGATCTCATTTGCAGCAGATTTCCTGCATCTGTGTCCATGACATTTCCGATTTGTAGTATCCTGTTGTTCTTAACGCTGCATGAATTTCCAGGTTGGTCTGATTTATTTTCGCACCACATACTTACCCCTACAAAACGAGTCACTACGCTATTATAACACCGACTCGTAAATCTATAATTCTGCACACTCTCTGGATCAAACTTTGGATCATATTGATTTGCTTTGTCTTGTTACCGGAATACATCGGGGAGAATTCACTTTCAGCAGAGTCTCTGAAAGCCGTCCCCAGAGCAGGCAATTTTACACCAAAAGTCAAAAACACTCTACCAACAACTCTACCCCTGTACCAGACCTAAATTGCCAATTTGAACCATAATAACTAGTCTTGTCAA
Source organism: Isichthys henryi (assembly GCA_026776945.1). Taxonomy (NCBI): domain Eukaryota; kingdom Metazoa; phylum Chordata; class Actinopteri; order Osteoglossiformes; family Mormyridae; genus Isichthys; species Isichthys henryi. Next base: position 5,194,778 of record JAODJX010000097.1, read on the forward strand.
AAGCCAGCATAAAGTGTTGAAAACATCTCTAAACGTAATGACATCAAATAATGATAATTATGTACTCAGAGCACAGAGAGGTAAAAAAAAAGTACAGGGGGTACTTTACATATATTTATATTTTATCCTGAATATATTTTGTGTCCAATTTCTTTTTCTATTTTATGCTGGTTATTACAGCTTAACTGACAATTTGGATGTATATAATGGGGCATAAAAATCGATCGCGGGGACATCTAGAAGTCCTCTCTAGACTAAAGTACGACCAGAAATATTTGAAGCTCATATCAGAGAAGTGTTCTGTTCGTCTCGCTGGAAATACCGAGTGCTGACTTGTCAGGCCAAACGTTTCCTCAAGGGCTGAGGCAGAGTGTTTCACGCCGTCCTCTCGAAATTGATAGAGACAGATCAGGTTAACGCGGCGAGCCAAACAGATAACTGTCGGAGGGAAATGGGAGCTACACTGGTCATTCAATTCCAACAGCACCCAAAGCGATGCTCGATTACTCTCCTCATGTCACAGGTGGGTTCATTAACCGGCATCCCGATCTGAGAGCCCCGCATCCTGCACAGTGCTAATTTTCCAGCCAACCCTAATAAATGTTATATTCCGGCCAGTTCAGCAGTCGCCCTTTTCTCCAAGCTATCGGTGGAGGTGTGTGACTTACGATGGGAATGAAGCACCGCTGTGCTCTCTCATCTGCTTGTGTAGGATACATGCCACAATAACTACGCTACATTGCCTGGCTGTTGCTTAAGAGATACCGAATGTAGACATTTATTAGCCACTGAGGGGCGTGTGCAGTGAGATGTACCGCGCTCTTAGCAACACCGCCTTGGAGACGCCAAGAACTACAATCCAATACAAAGTTGCTTTCTTGTGCAAAACAGACTAAATAAAACCTCACTCTAAACAGCACGACGTCATCAAAACAGGGACAGTAACGCAAATACAAACAGAATCCTGATTTTGCTACGGTTCCTGAACACTCCTTTCCGGATCCGGCACCTTTCTAAGCCATTAGTTGGTTAATTAGCAGGACTACTCTACCCAGTCCCTAGCACCAGCCTGGGGAGGAGGTATGTGAGTAATCTGGGCCCCGAGGCCCAGGAGGTGGTCAGAAGGGGCAGGCAGAGGGGGCATTTTGGAAGACGTTAGGAGGTGCAGGGGGCGGGGCAGTTATAAATAGCAGTGGTGCACTGGCATGTGAACTGGCATGTGTGCAAACGGACTGCGTTTGTGCTGAGTCGCTCCAGACGGTGCCCTTGCAGCGCTGGGGAGGAGACGGGCTATGTTACCCTCGCATGAGCGGCCCTACAGGCACATTTGCTTGCCTGAAGACCACCTCATGAGACTGGGCCGGGTTCCGCCAAGGCTTTTAACGTGTCTGCATTCGGACATCGTAAATAAAACAGCTCCATCTCCGAGTAAGTCGGGGGAAGGAGTTCAGCTCCATGCATTTGCAAATTATTTATCATGCTAAATAAAGGAGCGCGTGGCAGTCTCAAAAGTAAAATGGCGACTTGAAGGGGACTGCGGCCATCCAGCCCAAAATGAAGTTCAAACACGCCTTGTTCCCTGCTATGAATTCCAGTAATGACACATAACGCCTCGGCTGACACAGATCTTCTCTGACACAGCATTAAATCTAAAGTGGTCAGCTGGAGCCGGTCGATAAGCACGGTTGCTAGGGCGTCCGTGGCCCCTTCTCTCCCCTCCCCCCAACCCCCCAGCGCCGCTACGCTTTCATTGCGATTTAATTCACCATAATGTGACACTGTGGCGTTCAGCCGGGCTGTCAAACGATATCCTCGCGGAGCAGAGAAAGTCGCAGATAAGGGGGCCACGGCATCACTGTCTCCGGGGAACCTGATGACTTTCGCACGCTTGTGTGTAGCTCCCATTTGGGACCATGCTACATGTACATACTGCATGTGTAAAGCGTTATGCTAGGACACAAGATCAAGGCTAAAAAACAAGTGCTGCAGGATGACAGTGAGCACTGCCATGCAGACCAGACAAGGGGAACTAGTCAGGCACTCACCAACCACACGGAACACGCTACCTCATACAGTCTTATAGCTCAAATTTTTTGCCCGAATGCTATAGAACATTCTGGAGGACCTTCTCCAGTCCTGAGTTCCAGTTATGCAGTTCGCATGGGGTATGTGCAGTCAGTGATACATTATGCAGTGATGCATTTTGGGAATGTTTGGCCTTCAGTCCTGGAAAATTCCCAGTGCTACAGTCATGTTCAAAGTTTTGGTCCAACACTAAACAACTTAAAACGTTAAAGCTTTTTTGACACAAGTTGCTGTCTAAGGGCACACACATAGCTGTTCTTTCAGCACTTACAGACGATTGTTCATTTACAGCACGAAACAAACCTGACTCCCAACACTAACATCTTGTGCAGAGCCAGGTGACAAACAGCTAGGTGAGAAAAACATCAAAGCACCCTTCTGGTTTGTATTTTATTTCCTCACTACTACCAAGACATATAGACTGTACTCTTATCAGAAATATTTCCTACGGAATGATGAAAAAATTAAAAATAAAAGGGTTTTCCTCAACAGACATCTTCATCGCTTTCATAAGTCATTTTCATAACCATTGACCATAATTCACAATTAGCTTAGACCCTTTCATAATTATCATGGATGCATCGGTCAGATTTCGGGATCGCTACAATATAAATTTAAATATGAATAAAAGAATCTATTTATTTCTAGGTATTTGCTGACTTGCTTTCAGTGACATATCGAAAGGATTGGAGCGTTATCACCGTACCAAGAAGCATCACTGCATGAAACAGTCCTTCAGTATGATTCAACGTGTTGGTATTTAAACAGCCATGCAAAAATAAGTGTTAAAAATCTGTAGTTGAGTATACCTTAAATCCTTCATATGGCACTCAAAATAGCAGATATTTTTCTGTTTAAAATCCTGCAGGAAGAGAAATAAATTTCTATAATCCAAAAGGGGACCCAAGTCCCTAGCTATGTGTACTTTGTTAAATGTGCTACCCTTTTTTTGTGCGGACAGAGACCTTCCCCTCGTTTTTTTTTTTTTTTTGCTTGACTGATGAACCTTTACTCCCGCCTCAAATCTGGAAGCCACTGGCAAAGCTGATACAAAAACAAGCAACACTAGGAAAGAAGACAAAGGCAGTGTTTCAGTTTTTTTTCCCTTTCTCATTCCTGATCTCCTATTGTCCCAGAAAACTAACAAGTTCATGGAAATCCAGTGGCAACATCTTCATTTTTTTTCTGTCTCTCAGATGATTTTGTTTCTCATTCCGAATGCAAAGTCTTTACTGTCACTTTTGTCTCATTACCCTGAAACTGTACCCCTGTCTTGAGATGGGATTGGGTTATATCCTCCAGTTGACTCGGTCCATCTTCTTCCAGACTTCTGTGTACAGATGGGAACGTGCGCTCGCTCTCTCTCTCTCTTCAAGGTTCTCCTGTCAGGTCTCCTCATGCAGGTGTGGGCTGATGCTGCAGCAAAGCCGGTCCATTAAGGTCCACAATGACTCGCTCTCCCTGACCTTCCTTTCAGGGAATCCACGACATTCTTGGGAGGTTCACGCTCCCTTCAGTGTTTCTAGACCATCGCACTCACCTGTCATCCACTTTGCTGACACGCCACAGATCAGAGAACAAAGTTAAAGTGGTTGATCTTCTCCTCGCCTCATTTATAGTCAAAAAAGGGAGGCCGTCCGGAGAAGTGATGTCCCCTGTACCGAAACCTCAGAAAGCCTCTACTCTAAAATACTGCCAGTTCTTTCTGCCTGTAATGACAGACAAATCCATCCAACAAAGACCTTCTATTTAGCGATTCAGAGAGCTAAATCACTCCCACGCGCTCACACTATTCAACTGGCCCTGTCGAAAGTGCTCTCTGGCCTTTTGTACAGCTTAACAACTGATTAAAACAAAAGATATCCAGGTCTTGTGTGCCTCTGCCGTTCCCTATGTGTAACTATGGCCTCCCCTCCTATTCTAACGGACAGTTTGAGCAGCGGTTTCCTAGTCTCGCCTTGCGACAGCTCAAGTATCAGGGGGGCGGGCTTCCAGAATCTCTCAGCAACACTGCAGACGTTCCACCGTCCACTGAGAAGTGTAAAATATGGCCGCTTCGGAAACAATAAGACTGAGGAGTGAGTGCACCACACAGCTCTTTCCAGAATGGAGAGGGACAGAACAGGGACATTACACAGAAATAATGACTATAGGTTTCATCTACTTTTCCTAGTGCCCACCATCATTGTGTGGGTGGTACTTTTTGGTCCCTGTGTCCCTGCCTCTACTCCATCTCCGCTTTTATCTTCAGTCCAAAGATTGGAGATGTAGCCCTGGGGGTCTGTGCCATAGCATGGATTGCCTTCTACTCCCCTCAGCGATGTGGCTCTTTGCTCCAGGCTCCCAGTGCTGTTGCACTTTTTTGCCAGCAGGGGAGCCAGCGAGCCAGGCAAGAGCAGCGAGTTTAGCGACAGGCTGCTCAGAGTCTCTGAGAAGTGTTCGCTGTTGCAGGCTTGACTGGACCCACCGCCTCCGTTTCCTATCCCTAGATCATCGTCGGAGTGATCCATTGAATCCTGTCTGTTGCACCCTGGGCTGGTGCTGCCACCTCCACTGCTCTGACTCCTCTGGTGACCCCTAGTGGCCTGGAGGTTAAAAACAGCTGAAGGATCAGACAGAGGGTCCATAAAGGGTCGCAGAATCTGTCTCGGGGGGCAGCGAGTCTCATCAGGGAGCGTACAGAGCAGAGGCATAGGCATGGAGAGATCTTGCGGAGGTGACATGCTGAAGCTCAGGCCCTCCACCAGCGTGGTGTGGAGGCTGCCCTCCGAGCTCCCTGTGGCCAGGGAGGAATTACTGTGGGATGGATTCTGAGGGGTAGAGGAACATCATGCATCACATGTTAGAATGAGTAACAGAAAGGAACACCATCCTTTACACTGAGTGTCCCTTACCTGTGTGCCGAGGGCCCTACTGTCGGCTCCCGGGGATCTGAGGGAGGCCCAGGAAGCAGGAGACGTGAGACAAGAGCCCTGTACGGATGGCAGGCACCCTGTCCCAGAGCTAGATGGGCGAACTGCCCCAGCGGGATGGAAGAACTCCGAGGGAAGGTGGAAGAGAGGAGAAGAGCCACTCCCACCTCCTCCACTATTGCTACTGTTGCAATGAACTGCTTCTGGAACTGGTGGGACAAAGAGAGGCTTCTGAATATGACAAATAAAAGGATAAAATTTTAGTCTGTCCTACTGTACCATGCATTACTAGACTGTATGTAGCATGCCGACCTTCAGTTGATTCCATTATCCAATCAATTACTCTTTCATTCAAACGTGTGTGTGTGGCTCTGTTCCATGCCCAGAATATTGTGGGTTCAAATCCCAATCCTTGGCCCTCAAGCAAGGTTGTTAACCCCGAGAGCTGACCCTTCTCACTGATTCTCTTTTACAGTATACAGTCTGATAAATAAATAAACGCTTGTGTATTCCAAGCCTGTGATGCTGTGCTATTCTCTGGTTGTTCAGTGATGCACACGCAGATTCCACTGAACTCCGCTCCATTCGATGTGCGCGAACGTGGCTTGCAAATTTCACAAAAACAATAACAGATATAAAAATCAACCTGTAGCAACAGCGATGACAACAGCAGCAAGCACACATACCTGCTGGAGCCAATGAGCACGGTGAGGGTGGCGCGTGGAGATCGACTCCGATCGCTGCACCCGATGCCTTCACTAGGGGGCTCTGATGCTGCGACGGCATGAGCCCTGGCTGACTGCCCCCCAGCTCATTGGAGCTCTGTGAGCGACTACTGCCATCCTCTTCTTCCTCCTGCCGCAGGGGTCCACCACACACAGGGGGCAAACCCCTCAGTTACCGGCCATCGGCAAAGCATGAGTCTCACTTAGACAAGACATTGGAACAAATCCAGTACAAGTTCCTTGCTCGAACCAGACAATGTTTCATTGATAATCATTCTCCATCTGGCGCCATTGATTAACAACAGCTAGCAGACACTAATACTGTCCGCTTCATTGCCCTAATCTGCAGATTTACATCAATAATCCAATATTAATTATGTATCAAAATATTTTCAATTTATCTGAGCTCTACTAAAGCAGATCAAGAACACAAGGCAAATTTTCCTGAAACAGTAATTAAATTAATTAATGTCTGATAGACTTTGGAGTGGGTGGCATGGTAGATTTGGGAGCAGCGGGACTGGAAGAGGCGTCGGCCTCGCACGGGTACCTTGCTGTCCCTCATCAGCAGCTGGTACACGCTGTGGTCGTCCAGGCTCAGGTCATCGGGGAGTGCCAGCGAGGAGGACTTGTCAGAGAGCTGCTCGGAGGCCAGGGACGCCTGCTCCACCTCAGCCAGGCGAATCTGAAGAGGTAAACATACCGGGAAAAGAAATGGCGGCGTGAAGGCGAATTACAACCGCAGGAAATGATTAGGTGGATCGCAGACCACAGTAGCTCAGCCCAAAATGAAGCATAGATCTCCTCTGTTTAGACAGAAGAGCGTGTGTTTGAGCTGAGCAAACCTGACTTCCTATTTTATTTCTTTTCTCTGGGCTGCATGTCCAGTCTATAGACATTATCGCACAGAGGAAAAAGAGAAACGGTGAGTGGAAGTTAAATAAATCAGCTATATCAAAGAGTGAAATGGGGGTAGCAGGACAAGCAGGCCAGACTGACGAATTGACAGCTTTCACCGGGAGACCCAGTAAGATGGACTGACAAGGGGTGAGTAATACACACAATACAATCCACAGCCCTTGAATAATTCAACGGCTGCACTCCCGGAAAAAAAAAGAAACCTGGTTTATGGGGTTCAAATAACCGCTTATGAAAAAAGCTCACGCACCCACATGGTGCAGGTGACGTTCCACATCTCAGAAGCATGAAAGTGTTTTTCATCCCCACTGCTATGCCGCTAAGAAATGGCCGATCACGTACTGTATTTGAAATTGGGAAATTAGTGTGAAGAAGCTGGATGTGGGCATAGGAAAGGGGATCTGGAGGGCAGAGACGCAAATGAGGAATCAAAGATGCGATGAGTCATAAGGGCGCATTAAATGAGGCGATAAACACTGCGCTAAAGACCGTTTAGTGATTTCGCCGTGCTAACTAAGAGGTGGAAGATGGAGATAGTGGAGCGATTGAGTCATTGTCCAAACAGGACTGTCAACATCGGGCGATAAGGAGGAGCCCAGATCGCTTGCAATAACCACACCCTCTTGCCCCCATGAGCTCTGAATACTGAGAGCTGTCTTGTTTCATGTTCCAAATGCTGCTAGTATATAACCGGTAGAATTGGTTTAGTCATTACGAGGTCTTGGCATGTCCGACAGCTGAGCATTAATCGTCGCTGCTTTTTCTTGGTTGTTGTATCTCCTCCTGTGTAGCATCACGTGCTTGTTCTCCTGGATCTGTTTCCCTGTGTGAATGCCGATCCTAACGCCCATCTAGGTGTGCCTGAGTGTAACACCCTCACCAGATAGATTTCCAATCCCAGTCTTCTGATCCTAACTTTGATTATCGTCTACTGTCATGGCTTCTTGTTTACCCCTGTTTATAAGAGAGTCCTCTCTCTCTAGCCAAAACTGTGACAGATATATTTTTCGGCCGTGTCCAGCAAATTGTTTCAGGGAAGAATGGATACTAAAGCTTCATAGCAGGCCGCAGGGAAAACTTTTCTGAGGATATGATGTTCTCCAACAGACACTGTCAATCTTTTATTTCTTGCTTCTATTTTTTTTTTTTTTTTTTGCCTGAGCTCCACTCCCCAACTACTCGAGAACAAGTAGCGAGAGTACATTTCAGTTTGACAGCTACGTTCCTCAAACGTTCCCTGGTGGGTTTTTCTCTTGTAAAAACTGGCCTTCATTAGACCTGGCACCTACATTTTCAAAAACAAGCACAAGCTTCAAATTTTTTTTTAACTCTAACACAATACACACCGCCTCCGCTTGGTGCTAAACACTGCATTTGAATTATCTTTCTTTGCTCCTTCCTAAACATATCAGCGGCGTTCTTGATGTTTCCGGAAGTCTGCCCTAGAATGAACTTACTCATCTGTTATTTAAAACCCTGTCATGATTTTTTTTGTGTCTTGGCCTTCAAAAAGGTCGTGATTTAAAATCAGAAGAACACCTTCCACTTGCAAAATGCCTTCGTGTCACTACGCAATCGGTCACTGAGGCTCAGTGTTGATAGCACCAGATATCCATGTGACTTCTTGTCGAACATTGCTGAAAGGCTTGGTTTAATCAAAACCCCTTAATTAACTTAGTTGACCTGGAAAGGTTCAAAAGAAATAGATACTGTAAGCATTTACTCTCTTGCACTCTCTTATCTGCTTCTGCTGTGGGCAACATAGCCCAGTACTCATAAACCACCAATATATCCAGACGTTACACTCACAACAGTAGCTAGAAATAGAATATGGGTCATTATTATTAAGTCCTGCAACCAATCACAGCCAAATGTTTTAGCCTCAGGTGTCCAATCACATCCTTTACAGTCATTCATATATCATGAAACACATTTGTATGCATAAATGCTTTTAATTCTTTCTTTGATTGTTATTTTCAACATCTTTCAAGAAATATATTTAATTGCCCTCTTAGTAAGAATTTAAGGAATAGACAAAATTTTCTTTAAAATCATGTTCCTTGGGACCTTCGAATCATGTCACTCTCTTTAGAGATATAGTAGATGTGCAAAACTCTTAGGCAGTCAAGGAAAATTATGTTTATATGGTTTTCATGTTGGTGTCAAAGTTCATTAGCAAAACCTTTCAACCACACCCAGTTACTTGCACTTACCATCAAATACGCCCATGGATTTTCAGGCTTCACCACTAGCACACCTCGTTTGGCAAATGAATAGCTCACTCAGTCATTTTACTTACAGAAATTTGCATTTGTTCAAATTGTGGAATTGTGTTTTTTTTCCTGAACAAATACTCACTTCAGCCTCGTGCCCATTGCTTCCGGGATAGGCTCCGGACCCCCCGCGACCCAGTAAGGATATGCGGTTTGGAAAATGGATGGATGGAAATACTCACTTCACAGATGAATGGCTTTATAGATTTTCTTTGACTGTCTATGACTTTGCACAGTACTGCTGGTGTGCAGTAGCATTGTCAATGCAAATAAAAAAAGCGCCACAATTATTTACACTGAGCATGTTGCACTGCTGGTGTTGACTCCAGTTTACCCATCTTTCGCCAGGATCTGAAGAATCCCACTGGATTGCGACTCACCAGCTGAACTAAACACCCCACAGATCTTATGGAGTCTCAGCTCGGCCAAAGGCCAAACCACTGCTACACTTTATGCTTGAAACCACTGATTTATTATCTGCCTTTTAATCTGCACCCAACTGTGTTTAAGACATAAAAATTACATACCTCCGATGTACATCAAAATGAGAAAAAGCTAAGTGGTCTGCACACCACCCGGAAGGATTTTGATCCAGGCGACGGTGAAACGCAAGTGTGCTATGGGAGCTTCCCGGAACGGAGGTCCCGCTGGTTGGGTGGGGGGGGCTCACCTCTCGAGCATGGCGGCTGCAGTCCTTGCACACAGGAGGGGAGGAGTAGTGATGAAACACGGAACCCGAGAGGTTGTCGATCATCAGCATCTCCCCGTCGAAGGAATCCTTGATGAGTAATGACACGCTGTCCAGCCACAGGTTCTCCTGAAAGGCATGGCCATACACTCATCCTCTGGGACTATTCCAACACAATCGACACTTATCTTGACCTGATGCAGCCACTCGTCTTCCAATACACCGTTTATTTGCTCAGCTGACTTAGAATGAAATTACAAGTGAATAGGCACCTCTTGCAATGCATTATCGTTCTCTTTGAGGAATAGCACAAGGTTTTTAGGCTGGCTTTTGAACCCTGCTGGAAAGACTTGTGAAATATATTATCTGTCAACATGCACGGTGCGGAGAGGTCCTGTGTTGTATATGTGTCACTCATCTGTTCGGTCTGATGAGATGTCAGTTGAAATGAAAGTGTTTTTATCACGCGCTCACATTTTAGCTAAACGACTTCAGCTCTTCCGTTTCTGCACAAACGCAGCATCTGTTCCTTCGCTCTAGAGATTTTCCATGCTTTGACCGTTATACAACCAGGCCGCTTTCTCTCCTGAACTCTCCCAGTCCGTATGGAGCCATAAGAAGACCTGCTGCGTAATGACACGGTGTCTGGTGCCCTCGCATCGTTACCGAAATACGTCGCCAGATTGATTAAAATAAAAAGAGAATATCCTTGTCATTATTCACACATGGGGGCGGCATGGTGGTGCAGTGGTTAGCACTGTTGCCTCACACCTCTGGGACCCGGGTTCGAGTCTCCGCCTGG
>JAODJX010000097.1:5208540-5224873 GCA_026776945.1 Isichthys henryi
TAGAACATTCATAAACAGCATGCAAGTACACTTTAACGTCCTAACCTCCCTTAACAGCTTAAATATACATTAATAACGTTACATGATTATACAATTATAATGTTTGTTATTATATAATGTATATTATGAATGATTTTTGAATACTTAATGAATACATTATGAAGGTGTACTGAACATTTTATGAATACAGTATAAAAGCATTATGAAGGTGCAGTTATTGTAAACCGTTACCATTTATTTTTTTATTTTGATTTGGGATTCAGAATCGTGAATCATATCGAACTGTGAGTTGAGTGTATCGCTACATCCCTACTAATGACAATGTGGCCCTATGGATTAGGATGCTGTTCAAACGATCGGAAGGTTGCAGGCTCAGATCCCGTGGATGGTGGAGTCACCATTGTTACCTCTGAGCAAGCCCTTAACCCCCATTTGCTGTAGGGAACTGGCAGACCCCGCTTTCTCAGAAAAGGCATCTGCTAAATAAAATGTAACTGCAGAGTCTGCTCTTAGTGGCTGCAGTAACAATAATAATGCACATGGGAGCCAGTGAGTGCAGCTGTACTGTGGCCTACAGCTGCTGTGTACAGTGCTTCACATCACTGCCTCTCCCTAATGCCGTCATCTCTCTTATTTATGAGTGGAGGCCTCCATAAATACTCAGCTGTGATCAAATACTGATCTAGTCACCAGTGACATCTTGATAACCCACCTCAGATGAAAAAGACTTTGTCCAACATCATTTTCATTCTCCGCATTTGTGCTTAAGCGTGCAGATCATAAACTGCTGTATCACTGGAGAGCTATATAACCGCCGGCCTCGGGGACGATTTACGTGCCACCGTCACGCCAAGCACGGCACATTGCTCTCATTCAAGCCATTCACATGAGGTTCAGCTACACATTTATGGTACCAAAAAGTGAGATCTTCTACTCACAGCGAAATGTCTTACTCTTTCACTCCAACATACAGGGGAAAGATGGAATAAGTATAGAATTTTAACCATTGATTAATAAAAGATTAAAAGATGGACATATTCTCACATCCATTTGAGACTTCTGAAACCTCGTGTGAGATTATCTGCAGTGGGGCAGGGATGAGGCTACAACACTGATGTGCTCACAGCAGCATGAATACAAGTCTCACCTCATTCCTCACCTCACTCCTTGCCTCACTCCTCCCTTCATTCCTCACCTCACTACTTACCTCAGTCCTCACTTCATTCCTCACGTTACTCCTTACCTTACTCCTTACCTCACTCATCACCTCACTCCTCACCTCACTCCCTGCTGGGAGTTTCTTAGAAGTGCGCATTTTACAGTCGCTTATAATTTACTGCTTTCATTATTCATCCTGCATCGCTTGGTGCTACGCAGATCTTGGAGCCTCACTGCGCAGAGGCCTGTCGGGGTACAGAGTTACATGTAGACACAAACAGGCACACTGCCCATAGACCTTTCAGGGTACCAAGTTACATGCAGACACAAACAGATACACTGCACAGAGACCTGCCGGGGTATAGAGTTATGCGCAGACGCAAACAGATATAATGCACAGAGGCCTATCGGGGTACAAATTTACATGCAGACACAATGCACACATTGCACAGTGACCTCTCAGGGTACAGAGTTATGCGCAGATATAGACACACTGCACAGAAGCCTGTCGGGGTTCTCTCATCACCAAATAGCCAGAAAGTTAAGTGTTTCTAAGCAAGAAGGGAAACTGGTATCTCTTAATGCAGTCAGGCAAAGACTGAGAGCAGCTGGACTGCATGGTCGACTGGCTGCCAGAAAAGCTTTACTTCATGGTGTTAACAAGAAAAAGAGAGACTATAGGCTAAACAACAGAAACACTGGAGGATTCAGGACTGGCAGCAGGTCTTGTGGATGCAGAAATTGCACCAGCAAGCTTGAAATGAGTGTCTAGCAAATAAGACAGAACTGACTGCATGCTTGAAAAAGTGCTGGCAGGGTTTGGACACGAGTTATCTCCAAAAATTGCTGGAAAGGAGGCTGTGAATCTGTACTGCTGTGATAAAGGCAGGGAGGGTTATTTGGATGAATCTCGTATTTATACACTCGCATTCATAAAACTGCACTTACAATGCACAGTGAATCGTTACATTACACTTTAAAACCAATCTGTTACATTTGTTTTAAGTAATTCTAATATTTTCTTGTAATAAAGGTTTGAAAAAGCAGTGTATCATTTATTTAAAAAAAAAATCAGACGGTGGGTCCAGACTTCTTGTTTGCAATGTAGATGCAATGTTGAGTCTTGTAGACAAAATTCCAAAATATTTCACTTATTAATGTTACAATTACCTGCAACCCTGACCAGGAAGAGCAAATGGAAGAGATGGATGGATGGAATATCATGTAATATATTGTATCAGTAATAGCAAAAATTTCAAAACATGAGGTGTCTCACATAAATTTGGTCGTTATTTGCAACAGTTAACATCATATATGAAGAAAAAATGAGTCTTTGTTCCAGACACATTGAGCTGCATATTCCTACTGCGTAGAGATTTACTGGGCGCCCCCCCCCCCCCCCCCCCCCCCAAGGGGGACCTTTGTGTTATGCTGGTAGTAGTGCTGGCTGCAGTTGGGGCAGCAGTGGGTATAGTGATCAAGAAACTGATTGCATTCTTTTGCTATGGATGTGGGATAAATTAGTTTGAAGCTGAAAACCCGACTCATGTCTCTCTGTCACACTTAAAGAATATAAGCTATTCAAAGGTGCCCCTGTCTTCTTCATATGAACAACACAGCCTTCCAAATACTTATGGAAGATGTGCGCATCCTCAGCGTAAGGACCGGCCCGTGACTTTGTTTTCTTTGCTTAATCCTGTTCCATCTTCACCTTCTCCCCTGATATAGCTTTTTAGTTTTTGTCTCCCTGCTTTTTGATCACGGCCGCCTCTCAGGATTTGTCCGTCATATTTTTCTGTTTGCCTCGTGCAAAAAAACCAGCCCCGCAAATGGCAGGCAGTGTGATTACAGTGCATTTCGTGGTGGGAACCGAGCTTTAGGCTTATCGCCGGTGCGTCAGTGTGGCGGTCAGGAGCAGGGCTGATGACAGCAGGTAAGGGGCACCTCCAAGCATTCGTGGCTGATGAAACGTAGCAGGTCACGGTTTACGATCTGAGTCACTGCTGTGTGTGTGTTTGTATGTAATCAGATTTAACCATCAATAAGTGAATAGGATCTCTGTGTGAGGCTGTCTAAATCAGAGTTTACCATCTATGAGTCATAGCAGTGTGTGTGGATCTGTCTAAATCAGATGACACCATCAATAAATAAGTGTGATCTGTGTGTGTCTGTTTAAATTAGAGTTTACCCTCTATGGGTCACTGTAGAGTGAATGTGTGTGTGTGTGTGTGTGAGAGAGACTATATATCAAATTTCACCATCATAAGTGTGATCTGTGTGTGTGGCTGTCTATATTACTTTACTCTCCATGAGTCATTGTGGTGTGTGTGTGTCTGTGTGTCTGTCTAAATCAGAATCGTCTATGACTCACTGTACTGTGTGCGTGTGTCTGTCTATATCAGATTTTGCCATGAACAAGTAAGTCTAATCTGTGTCTGTGCGTGTGACTAAATCAAACTTCACCATCCATTAATGAGTGTAGTCTGCTTGTGTGGGGCTGTGTAAATCACATTATCATCTATGAGTCAGTGTAACATGCATGTTTAATTCATAGCTCCCTATCTAAGAGTCAATACAATGTGTGTGTGTGTGAGTGCACGCATTTAATCCACAGTTCACAGTCTATGAGTCATCCTAACAGGTGCGTGTGTGTTTCTGTCTGTGAGACTCTATAAGGCAGAATACAGATATATGAAAATACAAATAAATGTATATATGTACACATTTGTGGTTTGTGGTCCAGTGAATGATTTTTAAGTAACACAATGTTCCCAATAACACCCCAGGACATTCACGCATCTGACACTCACGCTTTCAGACTCTCGCGCTCACCGTAAATCTATGTCATTGAAAAGCCTCACTCCAGCCACCTGCCCAAAGTTGGCAACCCTGAGACCCCTAACCTGTGATTAAGGCCTGGAACCCAGCCTACTTAACCACCCCCTCCCTCCCACCTTCTACCTCACGTACCGCCACCTGTCCCCACACGTCAGATCAGCTGGACGGTACTGGGTCTGTGACTTCTGTTAGACCCCTTGGAGGTCTTACTCAGTTAAAGCAACACATTTGCCTCTTCACTGAAGATGCTTCTTACATTTATATCTATCCCAGGAAGGCAAATTCACCCAGGTGACCCTGCCCTGGCAATATAGCTTATATTGCAGCATATATCATACAGTATAATTTTTATTAAATGTGTCACCTTTTAAACCTATATTTTTATCCTTAGCACTGCTGCTACACCGACTTCAAAATGCTCCTAATACTTGGATATATAAATACATATATAAATAATTCCTTGGATGTGCAGACCTGCTTGAGTGTCTATATACTGTAGAGCCGTCTATAGCTTGCTGTCATTACTAATCAGAAGAGTGTAGCATCCTCTATGTCTTATACCTGTTCTATGTCTGATTAACGATGGATTGCAATGCATGATGGATCCTGTAGAGCAACACTCACCTGGGCTGGGGAGTAGAGTTTGCGTGGGTGGTGCGTGTCGTTGGGGCATCGCTGGGGGTCACTGGCACCAGGGTTGCTACCGGAGCTGGTGATGCCACACTGTCGTCCACCTCCCTCAACCCCCGGCCGGTCACCGCCCCCTATGGCTCCGCCCGCGCCTCCAGCCAGACCTCCCATGCAGCAGAGGGCGCCCTGGGCCAGCTCCAGCTCAATCTCAGCATCCATCTCGGCGTCCTCCTGCGCCTCCTTGTTGGAGTCGTCCAGGTGCTTCATAAGCACGGCCACCACCACGTTGATGAGCACAAACTGTGCTGTCAGCACAAAGCTCACAAAGTACAGCGGAGAGATGAACTGCAGGCTGCTGTTGCAGGCAGACTCGCCTGCCTGGCACTCCCGCAGTGTGTCCTGTAGGAGGCGCACAAGAGCATCATTAAATATAATAGATATTTTACAAGAACATTACAGATATTCAGGTCACCCATCTTGATGATTTACATTTATTATAAATAATCAATCAAATGTCAGTTAATCACTGCATCCTGTCGAGTCTGTTCCTCTATGAAGGCTGAAATGCGCCCACGTTTTGCATGAAATGCATCGTCATGTGTGTAGCTGTTGATATAGTGGTGAGTTAGAGAGTATCTTTGACTCTCCTTTATGAAAAAGAAAAGACCCTGCATCCGATTAAGGCTGAAACGAATAAGTAATGAACAAGCTTGTAATTCCCAAGTCTTTTCAAAGGCTGACCACTATTACTGCTCAGATTCTATCAGAATTATTCAGGAAGTCACGGCGAAGCCCTCGGTTCGCCCGGCCTGACCCCGTCGCACTGATCAGAGCGACTTCTCTGCTCTGAAATTACACTTTGAGAAAGGAGCCCACTATCTTGGATTAACTATTAACAGAATAAAGCAGGAATGAGTGACGCAGCTGTTAACAGGATGGAATCCTGTTTGTGATGGCACACTGTCTACTTCTTTCATCAGAAAAGTGCCTCAGAAGTCAGCGTGTGTGACAGACAAATGTCATCCGTCTTCCTTAACCACCTACCCTGTCCAGGGTCACGCCGAGCCTAGCAGGGCATATGACAGGAGGCTGGAGAGTCCTGAATGGGATGCCAGCCCTTCGCGGGGCACATATGGGCAATTCAATGGCACCAATTCACCAAACCTCGCACCTTTGTACCTCGGGATGACTTCGTTATAAAGGGCGCTATATAAAAATAAGTGTAACTGAAACACCTTAACAGGTCAGGGGCAGAGAGGAGTGGCAGCATGTGTGACTCGTAGCCGCCTTGGTCCCTGCAGGGCTTCTTTAGGTTCTTTAATCGGTGCCACATTAGTCTGCCCTTAATGAGTGAGCCTGGGGGCAGCGAAGGGCTGCACCAGCTGCATGTCAGTCCAAGAAGGAAATAAGGAGGCAACAATAAATGCTAGTGGCTTTATTTTGTGTCACAATACATCCGTTTATGTTGCGGCACTGACCACAGATTGCTAAGCCACGATTGTGCCGTAGGGCTGTGTGTTGAATGACATTTGTGTTTATCTCCCTGATTTAGTGTATTAGTCGATAGCCGCATCCTGCCCAGACCAACTAAACCCTGGAAAGGAAACCGCCTTTCCCATTCTCCATTACACACTACTGTTCACAGAATAACGTATTAAGCTTCTTTTGAAAAAAAAAATCAATAGTTAAATTTGCCCCCTATTGTTCCCCTAAAATAGGCATTTGTCCACTTCTGCCTCCCTAAAACAAGAATTTGTCCCCTGTTTTTAAGATTGACTCTTATTGTCAGGTGCTGCCCACCATTCCAGTGAAAGGTCTGCCAGCTGTCCTGGTAACAGAAGTGAGTAAGGGATTACCCTGAACCATAATATCAGCAGGCCCGCCTTCGTTTGCATCCTGTCTTACAGAAGTAGATGAGTAAATGAGAGACAACCCCAGTGAGGAGGTTGGAATGGAGGGTCTCCAGTCTGGAACTGAACCTTTCACGAGCAGTTGATTGTCAGCTCCTACCAGCCTACCCACAATGCCTTGTGGCCATACCTTCATGATACCGTTCCAGTTGTCTCCCGTGGACACCTGAAAGAGGGTGAGGAATGCCATGCCGAAGTTCTCGAAGGTGGCGTGACGACTCATGCCCTCGCAGGGGTAGTCCACGTTACAGACTGGAGTGTAGATAGACATGTTAGCCATGGAGAAAGATACAGGCAGAAAGAATGACATGGACAGTCTTAGGCAAATAAAATGATGCTTAAATGATCTTTGTGTCAGTGTAAACCTATGATATGATGTCTGTCAAAGTGTGTCAACTTAGCCAGTTCCAAACCTGCCATAAAGTCACCCCAGAATTTGCAGAAAACATCTAACACACCGATCTATTGCCTGACTCGACCACTAGCATAATTGGGCTGGTGGTGAAATTTAACAAATACATGGAATGGCCTAGGT
This sequence comes from Isichthys henryi, assembly GCA_026776945.1. NCBI lineage: Eukaryota > Metazoa > Chordata > Actinopteri > Osteoglossiformes > Mormyridae > Isichthys > Isichthys henryi. The sequence continues at coordinate 5,215,612 of JAODJX010000097.1, forward strand.
ACCCCTGAGGAGAGGTTTGGGAACTGAAGCGGTGTTCATCTAGCCATCCAACTAGATATCAGTAACTTTTTTGGAAAATGTAAAGAAATTCCTATTAGCTTTCCACTGTGTTATTCTTAACTTGCATATTTTCTAATGTGAAATTGTGGTTTTTGTCCAGGAAACTGGTCCCCATAAGGGAAAAAATGGGTATGTATTACTATGTGGGGATGTTGTGTCCCCATAAGGTAAGGTATACCCGCTCACATGCACGCACACATATATACAGCAAGGTTCAATATCTATACAACTAAGCTTTAGAGCCATGATCTAAGACCTGTTAAATGTGGTGTGATTGTTAGTGTCGGCTTCTCAGAAACAGCCAATCTCTTGGAATTTTCTCAGACTACAGTGTCTGGAGTTTACAGAGAATGGTGTAATGAAAAAAGCATCCAGTCAGGGGCACTTATGACGGTGAAAACACCGTGTTAATGAGAAAGGTCAGAGGAAAATGGTCAGACTTGTTAAATCTAAGAGGAAGCTCACGAGTGTAGAAATAACAGCTGGTGTGCAGAAAGGCTTCTCTCCGTGCACCTTTGAAGTGGTTCTGGAGAATAAAGTAGGTTCTACTAGGTGTCTAGGAACGTAATAAAGGGAACACAGAGAGTAAGTGTTGTGTCACTAGCGGCGAGCTTTTTGGTCCGCATGAACGCCGCCCTGGGCGCCTGTCTGTTCTGCGTGATGTGAGCGCACTTCACATTCTCACCCAGCTCTCCGAACAGCTCCACCCCAAGGGCAGCATAGATGAAGAAGAGCAGCATGAAGAGAAGTCCCAGGTTCCCCACCTGAAATGAGTGCAGCCAATCAGTGCGCGTCACACTGATAAGTGGGCGTATTCATACAGCAGGACACAACCAATCAGCAGCCACCTTACTGAACATGAGCAATGGGAACCTCACACTGAACAAGGGCTTTTAGTTCAACTTACAACACACAGGTATCCCATTATGAACTGAATTCGTGCCTTTTCCGCAACGTCAACAGCAAAGACAGCAGAGACAAAATTTTGCATTATACGTTGAGGTTGCATGTGTTTCGTAAGAGAGTGGATCCCCTGACTGAACCAGCATGCCCCCCAGCACACTGCGTTCTGTACAGGCTGTTCCGGCATACGGTTGCCTGGATACCTGAGCCATCCGGAGTGCCACTTATAAACCTGGCACACGTGTTAATGACGAGGCATTTGACGATCGTGGGCTTGAGAGGTACATTTGTACACAATTCTACTGCTTGACATTGAAGTGTAAGGTACTGTATAGGTGTATGGTTCTTTGTGAGTCAGAAAAAGCTTCAAGTTCACGATATTTAGGAGGGGTACTTTATCTACATTCATTAATCCATCTTCCTTAACTGCTTATCCTGCTCAGTCGCATTGAGCCTGGATCCTATTCCCGGAATTCCAGGAGACAAGACAGGGGACACCCTGGACAGGATATCAGTGTTATGTATTATTAAGTTTAACAGGATGTGATTATTACAATCGACAAAGAAATGTATCATGGGACTGAGCTCTAGAAATTTACCATTGTACATATTTTAGTCAAGCTAATTGCATCAACATCCAGACATTTACAGAGGCTGAGGTGAAACACCAGGGAATCAGGGGCAAATCTGGGAGATGATGTGGGAGATGATGTTGGAGATGATGTGGGAGATGATTAGGTCCCCTTAGTGGTGAAACGAAAAGCCTCTTCAGTCTATTTGGATTTCGGAGGTCCGCTCGCCACATGCCCATATTTTCCAAACAGCAGTTAATTGTGTGTGGAGGAGCTCGGCTGTCGCCGTGACACCCTGCCCGCGGCTGTCAGGGATGGGGGGCCCGAGGCACCACGCTTGCCTGTCACGCTCACAGACACGCTTTTTGTTTTCCCCCGGCAGCAGACAGAGTGTGTCGGCTGAGCAGAGAGAGATGTGGATGCCCGGTGTTTATGCTTTACATGCTCCCTGCCACAACAATGATAAAAATATCAGGGAGAGAGTACAGCACTGGGGTCCCTTTTGGGGGAGAGCCTGTCACCGCCTGGCGCAGACAGACCTCTTCTTTCACTTTCTGTTCCATATTTTTGGTGGGGGGGAAGTAACTGACATTTCACTGGGAGTTTCACTGGCTGAACTTTATGAAACTTGGGTCTCGCATCTCTAATTGACAATTGACCCCCCCCCCCACCACACACACACACACACACACACAGATGGCAACGGCTCACGGCTACATGATAGGGAAACTTTACCGGTTTCCTAAATGCGAACAGATGTTCGGAGCTAAAGGGGAATTTCCCGAAGGGACGTTTTCGCAAACGGACGGTGGGTTCGAGGCTGAGCGCATGGCGCATGGTGGTGGTGCATCTGCCACCGTATCCCTGAGCAGCCTGCAGACTTCAGGCCAAGTTCCGGGCGAGAGCCAGCACTTCAGCACTTAAAGTGTCACATCTGTCCCTTACAGCGAGTTTGTGGAGCAGACTGGGGTGAGACACGACCCAAAGCAGAAAACCACGTAACAAAAGACTCCCCTCTGAAGACATCTTCACCCAAAGCAAGGATGTACAATTGAAGATACCAGCCAGCTGGAGCCAAGCGCCATCACTGTGACTGGGGGAAAAAACTGGCAGCTGATTCACAACAACGGCTTGAGTGAAAGACCTCGAAATGCTGTATTTCATGACGGAGGAGACTCTGTTTCTTAATTTCACAGAATATGCCAAAGATATTTACAGCCATTTTCCAGCAGTGCTGGCAGCCAAAAGCTGTGGCTGTTTCAGAGCAGCATTTCCCGACCAATATCAAGGTCTTAGGGCACCATTAGCAGGTCAGGGGGACCTTATGCATGGTTCTGTAGCTGTGATTTGTCTAAATACTCAAAGCAGAGCAATATAAATAATATCCCAGATATCCTAAATACAAATCTCAATACATTGAGTGGTATGTTGAAAGAGGGACAACGCATCCGAACACCCAAGAACCACACATCAGATTCAGTGTTTGTCTTAAGAAAAAGTGCATGCGATATGAAATCAATGTGGCTGCATGGTCGATGGGAAAGCCTCTTCTTCTTCTATTTGCACACACATGTTTTGATCGCGACTGCCGTTTGGTAGGAGACTCGTGGGTTTGAGAGCAGCAAGCACGAAAAAAGATGCATTTTGTGTGGATCTGAGGCGTGTCAACAGCGGAAATAAAATGCTTTGGCAAAACTCGGGACAGATCACTGTGAAATCACCTTGAAGTGAAATGTAAATTATTTGTAAGATAGCAGCCGTTAAATATGTGTAAAGAGAATGCACTTGAAAATGTGGCGGAATGATCATGTTTGATTGTCACGTGCACGAATGGATTTACCGCTGACCGTCATTTCTTGTTTCACGTATATGTAGGGGTTTGTGTGTTATGCTGTTGTTTTTATTGACGTTGCTTCACGATTCGTTCTTCTCTATTGTTCTAGTGCTGGCACTGTATGACTGATGCTGTCTATCCGTCTCTCTTGAGATTCTGCTTTTACCCCAAGGCAGCCCCTCTCCAGCAGAATACTATAGGGAGGGGGGCAATGGAGTGGACCGCGGTACTAATTTCATTCCAGTGCTGAGCATAATGATACAGATGGGAGTGTGGACGGCGCAGGTCCCCAGGCAACGTGCTGCTTGAGTGTTCCGTGACCTCAGTGCCCTGAGAGCCAAGAGATGCAGACCGTCCCCTTGGCAAATGTGATATGTTTTCAGAGATACCCTGAGGGACCTTGCTGATGGATACCTACGTTTGTTATTAGCCCGTCACTCTCACACAGCATGCACATAAATGCTCAAAAAACAAACTACTGCATAAAAAGAGAAATAGTACACAGGGAAAACAGCCAGATTACTGTACAATCTGGAAGTAATTAGATTAATCTAGGACAGTGATGGCCAGTGCATCAACTGCAAGCTACTAGTAGCTATCAGAAAGCCAATGAGTAGCTCTCATTAGAACTTAGATCAATTTTATGAATGCAACTACCAGCCAGTCAACATCCTTTACTGTTGTGACCCCCCACCACCAGTCTGCCACTTACCGTTGCCGAGACCTGGAAAACAGCTGGTCGATATAATCAAGCATTACAGGTTTTTGCTCCCTCGTAGCTCCGTGTTGGGAGCTGGGAGGGAGCAAAAATGTGGACTGTCTGGGAGGGAGCAAAAATGTGGACTGTCTGGGAGGGAGCAAAAATGTGGACTGTCTGGGGGTCCACAAGGACATAAAACACTGATGTATCAAGTGTGTAGCTCCACAGATAATTCTGTAAATAAGGTTGGAGGCCCCTAAAGTACATGATGGGACAGACTCAAAACCTCAGATTTTCTGTTACTGACCCCTGAAGAAAATATTGAAATAGTAGCTACATTTTTTTATCTGAGCACATGGAAGTCTTACTATCTGTTATTGTGTTTTCCCAGCTGAGAAGCGTGGAAGTAAAAGGTGAAACACAATTCTGGACCTCTGTGCACATTCTGACAGTGGTCAAGGCTGTCTTTGAAGTCCAAAATGCTGACAGGAGAGCGCAGGAAGCTTCCATTTCTACACATAACAAACAGCAGCGACTTTCTTCATCACCTTCCCACTTAATCACTTCCCAGAAGCTCCTGAGATACACACAAGGCCTGAGGAGCCTGAGGCTGAGCCGATTGCAGAACGCCGTGAAACATTCTCTGAAAAAAAACAACGGGAAGATGTTTTTTGTATTCTTACAAAAATGCATAAATATATTCCTACCTGTGAAGTATTGAAACTACTGTACATCAACACTAAAAAAATTTTTTTTAAAGTTTTAAATAGTTTTTAGCCATCCATCCATCCATCCATAGCTGCTTCTCCAATACAGATTCACGATCAGCCTGGAGCCTACCGCAGAAAGCACCTCTCACTCTGACTAGTGAGGTTTCAAGCAACATGGATCATCAGATTGTCATCTCATCCAGAACACAGCAACACAACCAGATGGGTCTTACATTAAGCATAAAACAATGGCAAGAGCACTCAAGGTTGCCAAGGAAACCACCTCCAGTTCAACTCCAGCCCACTAGGCCCAGAACCGACATATTCAGATACACTTCAGACCTGAACTCCTGTAGGTATTTAATCTGTGCTACAGTGACAAATCCTGGAATATCAGATTCATCTTACAAATCTGAAACCCATCCATCCATCCATCCATCCATCCACCCATCCATTCACTCATCCATCCATCCACCCACTCATCCATCCATCCATCCATCCATCCATCCATCCATCCATCCATCCATCCATCCATCCATCAAAAACTTATCCCGATCAGGGTTGCCAGGGGGCCCTAAGCTTATCCAAGCAGCATCTAACACAAGGCAGAACTCATGTGTTTTTTGTTCATATCATTCAACACATTAAATGATTTCTGCTTAATTTTTTTTATTTGCCATATTTTGTTTTATTTATATTTTGCTGCAAAGGTGTTGCTTTACCTACTGAACATCTGCTACTGTTAAGGGACTTTGTTTCATGCAACGACTTAAGGGCTGACACATCAGATAAGAACATCTGCGACATTCACCTCTGTAAATACAATCGCTTGTTTACAGCATGTTTGCATGGTTCAAGCACAACGCTACAACACGATGATTGTGCATGCCGAGCATCTCTGTGTTCTGGGCAGAGCGAGGGCAGGCCAGGCGAGGTCCCGCCTGGGGATGCCCCCTGCTGTCACGGTGATTTGCTGTCACATGACACCCCATGGCCACTTGCTAAAAAGCTGTGAGGATGCAAGGAGATGCCCGGAGATTTGCCACAAATAGGGGGGTACAACTTCATCACGTCATGACAGTTTTGTGTTTTGTTTTGGGCTAGAGAAGAAAAATGTAAATAATTTTTTTTAATACAAAAAAAAAAAAATCAAAATTAACAGATTAACAGAACTTGAGGTTGGACCAGAATGCTACTGTATGTCAAGCTTAGCTGAGAAGATGAGGCATGTATGCAGGTGTGTGCCTGTGTGTGTGTGTGTGTGTGTGTGTGTGTGTGCCTGTGTGTGTGTGTGTGTAGTACCTGTGGCAGGGCTTGTACTACAGTATCCAAGAGGGCTCTCATTCCTGTAGCCATTTTCAACAGCTTCAGCACTGTAGAGCAAAAGCGGAAGGTGAATTTAGGAAGAGGTAACCTGAGGAAGATGTGAAGAGGCAAAGCACAGCAAATTAAAATCTTTCTAGAAAATACCAGTGGTCTGATTCCCAGAAAATTTCATTTCAGCAACCACAAAGGATTAGAGGCTGCTGCTCACATCACCAGCCACTGGCTTGTTCATAACAGGCTGGTAGAGCCTGGAGATCTGAGAGGCACCTAAGAAGTTCTGCACATTCACATCCAACACACGGAGACCTGTACTCCTACTCAGCATTACAATGCGATGCCTTAGATTTCACAGCCATCTATTGTGATGTATGTCAGCGTTACCTGATCTGCCTGCCTGTTGATGAGTCACGAGTCAAACCACGAGTCAAAGCAGACGGGCACAGTGCAGTGAGCCAGCTGAGAGGGGTATGAAAGCTGAAAGTTCTGCTACTGGCCCCGTACAGAAGGGACTCACCCCGTGCGATCCGCAGCACCCTCATGATGCGTATGATGGTAGGGTTGATGGGCAGTGAGGCGTTGATCTCGATCTCCTCCAGTGTGATGCCCATCACTGACAGCAGCACAATGGCCAGGTCCAGCTGGTTCCACCTGCGGGGGTGGGAGGGTCACAGGTGATGCCTCGGTTCCCATGGTTGACTCCCTTGGCAGTCTACAGTTTTATGATGCTCCAATAACGATCATCGGTGAGATGGCTGAGCTCATGCTGTCTGGAATTAACTTCCGCCAGGCTGTATTTCAGAGGCAGCGGTGACTGAAACTTGGCGGTGCTGCTCCTGGAAGCCGAGTGGAGTGGTAGGACCGCCCATGAGTAGGACCACCCGTGAGCAGGCTGCTCGTGAGCAAGACCGCCTGTTAGTAGGCCAGCCGGAAGCAGGCCATCTGTGAGCAGGCCGGCCACATGCAGAACCACCTGTGAGCAGGCCGGCCATGAGCAGGACCGCCTGTGAGCAGGCCGGCCATGAGCAGGCCACCCGTGGTATTCAGCAGACTGGAGACACCCCGGGCAGCATATCGCTGTTGTAGCTGTACTCCCTGCCTCCCCCAGAACGTCACCCGTCGCAGGGTTTTGCTCTTTGATCTGAGCAAACATCTGCGTGCCTGTTTTTCACCACACACCCCCCCCCCCAAACCCTCCACCTGCAATTTCCATAGGAGGTGTTGTTTATTAATTATTAATTTGTTTGGAAAGCAACTGATGCGACTTACATGGCAATTAAGCCATAATCTTGCATCTAGCAAATTAACCTATTTATAAAGCCAGGTGTTATTTATCCAGCTAGACACAGAGAGTCAAGCTGAGTAGCATTTCTGAATAAGAAGCAAACGCACTGAATGCAGTCTGCGACTTTCTGACCTGTCTAGTTCCTTTACTGTTTCCCCTTGATCTGCGGTTTGCCTACATGTAACGTGCTGATGTTTGGAACTCAAAGCCAGGGCGCCTCTATAAATCCACCTGATCCAGGTTCCATCTCTCCAATGACCTGTATTACATTTATGGCTGGCCTCCTTCCTGTCCTACTTCCTGTTTACAAGAGCCCTGGTGACGGCAACTAATGACACGGCCATGCACATTCCCTGCAGCCCCCACCCATCTTGAAGGTCTGAGTTAATCCCCCTGGCTGGGGTGAGGTGATGGAGAACAGCAGCACTGTGTTCACAGAAGATATGATCAGACTCCATACATTATACTGTTCCATGTGGTGTATTTAAAGCCAGATTTTAATGGATGGTAAAGAGGATTAAATGTAACTAATTTATGGATCATGGTAAAATACACAGCGTGTAAAAAATATGGCCCCAGGGTTATGAAGAGCTGAGAGCAGGCATGCATGCATACACACGCACAAACACCCACATACACACGCACACACAAGGAACCTGCACGCGAAGCTGAACCACCAGCACTGAAACATATGCTGGTAATAGCAAAATGCATTACGCTGGTCATGCTGGTAACCATCTATGCTGGTCTATGCTGGTTGTTTCAGCAGGGCACACACATACACGCACATACACAAACACACACACAGGAGGGACAAGATTCAAACACCCAACTGTGGATGCGCGATGCAAGTGTCCACTGAGTCACCACAGCACCCTATAATGCTACTATGTTCCTTCAGTGAGCCACAAGTACAGAGTTTGTTTAGAAACAAGGCTGGCTGTACTTAACTATTAACATGCCATTCTTTCAGGTCACTGCAAGAGAATGCAAGTGAACATGGAAATGATTACTAGGAGAAGCATGAATTTGTCACGTGGTGGGACAGGAAGGTGGCCCCACGCACAGGAATGGGCCCAGTGCTGTACCTGTCCTTGAAGAACCGACGAAACCCGAAGGCGGTGAATTTCAGCACGGCCTCCAGCACAAAGGTGGTAGTGAAGAAGTAATTACAGTACTTGAGGGCCGTCTCCAAAGACTGGGAGAGAAAGAGAAGGAGGGATGCAGACATGGCAGTGTTTCTGCACTATTTTTACAGTGACAACAAGCAACACGCCATAGAAAACAGAACAGGAGAAGACAGTGGATGCAGACCATCATGCTCTTCGCACACAGATAAACAGGGACGTGTGCTACAGAAGGACAGCCAAAAGCCCAGGGTAGAGAAGGTGAAGGTGGATAAATTTAGCTGGAAACACTCACACGTGGCTGGCTGTAGTGCTCCAGCGACATGGTCACCACGTTCAGGCAGATGATGAAGGTGATGAAGAGGTCCAGATAGTGGCTGGTGCACAGGGTGTGGATCATCAGTCGCACATGGCTGTAGCTGGAGTAGTAGGGCAGCTTCTGTGCCTCTGAGAGGGGTTTAGGGGGGGCAGGGAGTGAGAGGAGCCACCCGGGGAAGGGCATGGAGGAGGGGGAGAGAAGGCCAGGCATGGTGAAACATCTCTGGGGAATTACCTGACCTCACTGACCCGAGGCTGTCCGGTGAGTAAAACAGGCCAAATCATATGATAACTAATTACTCTCAGTGGTCAAAGTAAGGGGCGGCATGGTGGTGCAGTGGTTAGCACCGTTTCCTCACACCTCTGGGACCCGGGTTCGAGTCTCCGCCTGGGTCACATGTGTGCGGAGTTTGCATGTTCTCCCCATGTC
>JAODJX010000097.1:5225337-5239489 GCA_026776945.1 Isichthys henryi
ATTGCTTCCGGGATAGGCTCTGGACCCCCCGCGACCCAGTAGGATAAGCGGTTTGGAAAATGGATGGATGGATGGGTACGTAAGACCACAAGTACAGTCAAGTACGCATATTGAGAAACACCTGCCATACTCTGCCAGCCGTAAGTACCAATGCCCGTTGTTTAATCCTCTCTGCAGAATCATGTGTTCATTTCCTCTCCAGTCATTTCTGCCTCTCCCCTCCCCCTCGTGCCCCTTGGCCCCCTTACTCCGCCTCTTCTTTTCCATGCGCCTCAGCCGCTTCTCCTCCCGCCGCTTGGCCTCCTCCACCTCCTGGTGCTGACGACACTTGTGGAAGTTCTCCACCACCACGCCCACAAACATGTTGAGCACGAAGAAACTGACGATGAGGAGGAACGAGATGAAGTAGAGCAGCATCCAGGGGTTGTGGTTGGTGACGGGCTGGGAGGGCGGGGGGGGGGATGGATGAAATTGAGGAGAGGTACAAAGGAGGAGGAGGAGGAGGAGGAGGAGAGGGGGTGAAAAGTGTTGGATTAGCCTTGCTGGTAAAATACTAGACTAGTTGGAGGGATCATCAACACTGAACACTGTCCTTGAAAGAAGGGATTAGGAGCCTGGAGATCTGAGAAGCATCTAAAAAGTTCTGCACATTGACATGTAACACATGGAGACCTCTACTCCTACTCAGCATTACAATGCAATGCCTTAGATTTCACAGCCATCTGTTGTGATGAGTATAAGGGACCTGGTTTATTATATTAAAACCTATCCCTTCATTTATAAAGGGACAATTCTATGATTCTATTTAAGGTGGGGGCGCATAAGAAGGACCATAATTCATAGAGTGCAGCCAACCATATCATTAACCAATGATATGGTTTGAATTAGTGATTGACAGGGGAGGGAGAACTGTGAGGGGGCAATCATCTATCAGACGGGGCAGCACCCCCTGAGGACCCACCCCTAATATAAGCCCCAGCATTTTCATTTTTAAGTCTCAACACACTTCTGTGGCTGCTGCAAGAACAGGCAACAGAACGCTGAACTAGTAGATGTGTTTCAGTCCCCGTACGCATGTAGGGCTGGAGCTAAACTCCACTCGGGTGGAATCCCTCGCCACTTCACTCTGCTGCCTTGCGTAATCGTGTTCGACACCACTCCGCCAGGACCTCGTTATCACATCTCCCCCGTTCCCCAGCAGCCGTGTAGCATCTGGTGCGAGCGACTCGCGGCTCTGGGTCGGGTCCAGAATGTTGCGGAGCTCTCTCTGAGAATCCGTTGACGTCAAGGCCGGTGGCCGGTCCTTTAAGTACGCATGCTATTCACTGGAGTTATTAACTCGTTTCAGATCAATTGGTGAAGCCAACCAGAGAATTCAATCGCTGTGATTTTTTTTCCTTCTTTCTCATTGATCATTAGGTTAATTATCATTAAATCTGGATGTGGGGCCCTAATATTTACTCAGAGTCATTCTGCGCTGTAGAAGAAGAGAATTACAACAAAAATAACGTTGCATTTTTGCTGAAGCAGAGGAAATCGTGCCGGTAATAAGAATTGATACCGTTTTCATTTGCTTATCATGTGTCCAGAGTGACTTTGAAGTATCACTCTTACGACTGGAAGCATCTTAAATAATCATCTTGTGGCTTTCAGCGCCATCTGACACTCCCCGATCGCGTGGCGCGTTTGCGTTCCCTGAACCGAGACTCACTTGCTGGTCGATGGCCACGGCGTCCAGGCCATGGTACATGATGTTGACCCAGCCGTCCTTCGAAGCCAGCACAAACAGGGACATCAGGGCCTGCGGTACAGATCACACACACACACACACACACACATAGACGCCAGGTCCATACAGACGAAGACGCGTGAGGAATTTGAGCCGGCACATAGACACGCAAGCACACACATACACAAACACGCATACAGATGAATGGTCATTCGGCACGCTGGGAATGGATGTAAACAACTGCCTGCATTAAAAGTTGCTCCCCTTAGGGATGTGAAGGGAAGACCGCATTACCTGCCCAAGGTTGTCAAAATTGTACTTGTGATGGACCCACTTGTAATTGGCTGCAAGGCAGTCGGACTTGTTCGTGACATTTTTCACGTCGGGGCCCAAGCAGTAGAAGAACTTGCCTTTGAAGAGCTGAAGGCCACATTTGATCATCAAGTATGTCAGCTGTGTCATCTTGAAATGGCTCGTTTTCAGAGGCATTTTTAATGGAAATTCACAAATAAAACTAATCTTGTTGGGAGAACATTTTAAAATGGATTTGAGGAAACGCTTCTTTACACAGCATATAGTTAGAGTATGGAACAGTCTTCCTGTTAGTGTAGCGCAAGCTAAAACCCGGGGTTCCTTTAAATCAGAGCTAGATAAGATTTTAACAACTCTGAGCTATTAGTTACAGTAAGTTCTCCCCAAACGAGCTTGATGGGCTGAATGGCCTCCTCTCGTTTGTACATTTCTTATGTTCTTATCTGTATATAATTATGTGTATTATACATTCAGTAGTATCCATTATAGTCCAAAGACGCAACATGCAGGAATCACTGAGGAAGGTACAGTGAGGAAACAGTTGGTCCTACCTGGACTCCCAAAATGCCAAAGATGATGAAGAACGCGCAGCAGATCAGAACAATGTTTCCGATGGGCTTCAGAGAGGTGATCAGGGTCTCCACCACCAACTTCAACCCAGGAGCACGACTTATAACCCTGAAAAACAAGCCAAAATGAATAATCTGTTTTCTTTTTCAGATCCTCAACATGGGCTTTGGTAAGTTATTTCCAAGTTTGCTCCTTGAGGTTTGTCAGTCTGTTAGTTTTGTAGTAAAACATAAATAATCGCTCAGCAATAAGTTTCATTAAAAAGTTTTTTGCTTGCAGTTACACAGCCGTACCTGAGGGGGCGCAGTGTTCGAAGGAGCCTGAGCACACGTAACACTCCCAGGATTTTGGCCCCGCCAGCCATGGAAACCACAATGTCAGCGAGGGACACAAACACCAGGAACCCATCCAGAATGTTCCAACTGCTGCGCAGGTACGCCTTCTCTCCTAGGTACAGGCCCATTGATACCACCTGCAGAGGAGCAGATAACAGGCACCAGCAGCTTCTTGAAATTGTGCGTCAGCATCGTTGTTTACACTTGCTAAATGGTTTCCACCAGGGGGCCCCCAATCCAGCGCGTCACTGGGAACATGCATACTTAGGTTCACGTTTTGCAAGTCATCGCTCAGAGAAGATGGCTGATTGATCAATGAAGAGCCATAAAATGTCTTAGACAGCATTATAATATCATTTTACTGATATTTAATTCATGGCACTGGATATGTTTAGTGGAGTATTTTAATTCAGGTACCTTGTTCAAATGTACTGAATTGATGATACAGATAAAGCTCTTAAACATTATCCCACTCCCTAGATACAAAATGCGATTTGGTGGTGGCGAGAATGCATATCTCAGGGAGCTTGAGAGAGGATTTGAGGGTGTTTTTTAGCTGGAATATTGACATTCATTGGTTTGCTTCCATTTACATTCCACTAGGAACACTGCATGTTCAAGAATGCGGTATATCACCAATTCACAGACCCAAAATGACTTGTGAAAACCAAGTTCAATCAGGGAATATTTTTCACGGTAGCGAGAGAGACGCTGTCATGGCTGACCAGTCGCTCTTTACGAGCCTGCAGTAAAGTCAATTACGACGCCTCCAAAACCGCTGCTTGCTTAATCGTTTAACGACCCAGCGACATGGACGATGGGCCTGTCACGCCAGAGCTTTCCTCAGTGTGAATGACGGCAGATTGTCTGAATGCGGAATACTTGGTTTCATTTGTTCAGTCGCTTAATTGTTCGTCTGTGGGGAGATTACACTAACGGAGCAGATCCAGGAAATTCAATATACTGGTCCTCTCTGGAGGGCCGGAGGCAATGCTGGGCAAATTGGGAACAAACAAGCATATACCGCGCCAGGGCCAGGCCTTGGAGGCTGAAACATGCTGAAAGGGACGGAGAATGCTGAAGACACACAGCGGCTGCATATAATGCACTTGGGAGACACAACATATTGAATCTCAGAAATTAATTAATATCAGTGTCAGTTATGTGCAACACCAGATCAATGGGCAAGACATACAATACGAAATAACTCAGTTATGGGGTTTACCTTGACAGTCATCTCTGCCACAAAAATGGCTGTGAAGATGTAGTTGGAGATGGTGAGGAAGAGTCGTTCCTGCATAGAGAGGAGGAGGAGAATGGGGTGACCTTGCTGGATAGTCCCCTTGCCAAGCCGAACACCACTGCAATCAGGGGACTTACCAGGCTTCCCTGGTGGATCTTGGGTCTCTCCAAAGCCACGGTGATGCAGTTGAGGAAGATGAAGGCCAGCACCACATAATCGAAGAGCTTATGTGCAATGACAGACTGACACATTAACCTGAACCTGTATAAAACACAGGCAACAGGCAGAATTGTGGGGAAGGTGTGCAGGGCATGAAATAACTTAATCACCTCCAGAATGAGTTAGTATAAATAGCTTTTTGGAGAAAAACCACAGAAATTCACCTGATGTCTAAATAAAACCACAAATCCCAGAAACAGATTCAAATTTACACATACTCACCCACGCTCACAGATGGACACACACACACTTTCACGATATTAACGGATCCATCTCGAGAAACTCAATTATAAGCGTAAGTTTCCCCCACTCGCATGAAATGCGGGGTCACAGAATACCAAATGCTGTTAGTCTCACCACTGCCATAAGTGGCAGTCAAAAAGCTTTCGATCAATGCGAGGCTTTTATTCGGCTGCACTGGGGGACGCTTTCGGCTATGGCCGCGCCTCCCTGCACACGCGCCTCATCGTCTGTAAGCACTTGTTGATAAACAAAGCATGAGAGTTGTCATGCCACCTCTGGAAGGAGATCAATAGACTAATCAAGCTGTTTCTGCGGGGATGCAGAGAGCCGACAGCCCGCTGATTAGCGTAGCACCTGTTTGGCTTCAGCTTTGCGCCGTGCCTGCTTCAATCATTGGCCTTTGGAAATCGCCGTCAGGAACCAATCAAGGCGGCCGCTTAGCCGTGCGGGATTTTTGAGTGCTGATTTTGGGTCAGTTAAGCAGTTCCTGGCAGGGGTTCACCGTGAGGCAGACAATATCATACCTAGGGCTGTTGCTAGAGATTCTGGGCCGCATGAAAGCATATTGTACTGGGTCCCCCAGTCCAGACCAATCCAGTTATGTTCCAAATTTTTAGGCCCCCTGTTTTTGGACCGACCGCCTTACGGCGCCCCTGATGAGACTATAAAGATTATGGTCCTGTAAAGGTTTAAGGTATGAATCCCAGAAAAGGGGTTACTGGGTTTGTTACTGGCATTGGTTTGTTAATTATCCACACAAATTTACAATTAGCTGTGGGAAAAATGCTTAGTCACTTTGTATTGATACATTATCTAATTTGGCTGTGAAGAATGCAGACTTACTTATTCTGTGGGGAGAAGAGGTACACAGACCAATCTTCCCGGGTCTCACACCAGTCTGGTCTGTACACCTCTATCATCTTCTGGATCCGGAAGCAGAGACTCTGGGAGGGGTGGGGCATTACAGTGTCAGCCAGCATGCAGAATCTCCATCGTAGGATGTACAATGGGCCATCAGAGATGTTGGTGAATCAGTGCTCTTAGTCAGCGTGTAGATGATCTGGCACTTGGCAGAAAATAGACGCACACTTGAATCGCACCGCAGATTCACCCCGAAAGCTTCCACACTCGTGTGAAGCTCAATGGGATTCTAATGAAACCAGAGATTGACCCACGCCTGAGGTTAACGTCTCACGCGTGAGGTGGGCGCGGAAAGAATGATCATGCCAGCGATTGAAGGGCTTCCTGCCCCGCGGCTTGCGCTGAAGTCTACGTGCCGGTTAATGTGAGCCAGACGCACGGTGGTATTTAGCGTGAACTCTGCCGGTCGCCTGCGTGATGCAGGGCTCAGCACGCCGCTTTGTGGCCCTCCCAGGCAGTCTCACAAAGTAAATGTCAGACAGAAACCCACAGCGAAACTTACAAGGCATTCCAAGGAAAAATAGAAATACATCGGCCAAGTAAAAAAAAAAAGATAATTGTAGGGTACGTGTCCTCAACTGCTTCAGCTTTCTTTCATGTATCATCAATCATGTCTGGGTGTCTCTACTGTGACTCAGACACTTCTCAGCCAAATGACTTACAGTTGGCATATTCAAAAATAAGCTAAACTTCTTTTTTTTTTTGGACAATGCACACTATATTATTTCCCGGGGAAACAATTATACCCCAACTGTCATACATTCATTATATTCTCCTGAAAAATTCTGTAACCAAGCAAGTGAACCCTTTCTAGAATTTACAGAAGAGTAGAATTGAGGCCTTAAAGCTGCATGTTTAACTGCAGCCCAAGAGTTTGGTTTTCTGATTTCAGCTGAGGTGGTTTGGTTTATATTTCAGCCTTGCACATGCTGGCACTTTGAGGCTTTCGTTACATGCAGTGGTAACACGGGTGACGGACAGAAAGGTGATGATGTAATGCTGATAGGAGTTTGATATAACGAGCGGTTACGGTCTCCTCTGTTCTTACGTAGTCTATTTCATCCTCGAGCTCCTGTCTCTCCTTGCATGTGTTGAGCTGTGGGAAAACCTCCCCGAGCAGTTTGGCCTGGGGGGCAGGTGTCTTCCCGTTGCAGTCGTGGTGGTCCCCAGCCCACCCCAGGCTGCTCATGCCTCCCGAGAAGCTCTTCTCCCGGGGAAGGGCCAGCGGCGGCCCAGGGACCTGCAGCAACTCGGGGAGCTCTAGGGAAAGTGCCCGTCTGTCCCTGTTTGGTGGGAAGTGGCGGGACAGCAGAGGTGGGGGAGGAAGAGGTGGAGAGAGGAGGGATTCGTTCTCGGCTGCGTGCAGGGAGCGGGGGCTGCGGGATCGGAGGCTGCCTCCCCCCATTCCAAGAGCGCGGGGGGTCCTGCTCAGGCTGTTCCAGCTGGACCTCCTGCTCCACGCAGACTGAGGGAGAGGGCGCCCCCAGTTGTGGTACAGGGAACTGCGGCCCATGCGCTGCAATGCACAAGAAACAGTGTGTGAGCTCCGAAGCCTTTTAGGGTTTTCGTTCTCTAAATCCTAATTAACATACAACTCAAAATGGTAAAGTATCTTAAAGTTACCAGTATAAAAGAATTAGATTTCCATGATGTTTGCAGCTGTGCAAATGACACACATTTCAAAGGTACGGACATCAGTTACCTATTATCATGACCAGATGGCAGTAATTCAATCAGCGAATAAGATCGCATCAATAGCAAAGCAACATCCCAGCTATTGTGCTACATTACGGTGTGGGCATTAAATACTGAGGAGAGGCAAGAATCTCACTAAGCTCACAAAGCACACAGACACCTGGCACCTGACTTCAGCTTGCAAACCCAGTTGGGGAGTTTGAAGGGGGGGTGCTGTGAAGGGTAGCACGCTTCTCATCGATGACCGTCCCCCTCCACTCACCAGTGACCTGCGATCCTGGCTGACCTTGCCCAGTGACGTCACGCTGCTCTCCGGTGATCCCCGGGGGAAGGTCAGACGCTCGGGGGGGTACACGCCTTTGCCAGCACTCACTCGCGCCACCTCCAGGTGCCCGTTAGGAGTGAGGGCGCACAGCTTTGGGTCTTTGGAGGTAGAGGAGGTCGCTGTCAGTTCTGAACATAGTCACAGTCATAGAAAAGCGCTCCTGTGGTGTAACTCCGCTCCCTGACACTGGTGTTAGATTTGCAACATGTTTCCCGATTAAATAGCGGAACAATTAGATGCGAGTAACAGTTTCTAACCAGGCACAATCTGTGGAAAGAGGAGGCTGATATTTCACACGTATGTAATTAACAACCAGGTGCTATGGATACAAGGGAGACAATCCATTGCACTGCATATTTCAAGGAACCACTGCCATTTATCCAAGGACTGTTTCCACAAGCTTTTGTTTTGATGTTACAACCATTTCGCATGTTTGGTGCAGCTCCTCACACCTTTAGACTGGTCCATCAAACGGAGAGAAAACGAGGCAAATCGGATCGAAAACTGATGCAAGAGTATAACAGCACTTTCCACCTGGGACCTGACCTCGTTATTCACTAGTATCAAAGTTTTAGAAGTTACTAAAAATTACTTAAAGGACAGTTGCACTCAAAGAAACCCACAGAGGTCTGTCACTTCGTATTGTTAATAAATATGGATATTTTCGAGCAGCAATTCAGGTTAACTATTATGCTCAAGGGTCGAGGTCTGGCACCTGAAGCTTAAACCGGGGGGGACTTGAGGTCAGTCCACGGTTATGTTCCCTCCCACCTGCCTGTAGGGAGACGGTCCACGCAAACGGTCCATGTTTCTGTGGAAATATGTGGACAGTCTGGCAGGGAGCTGGGAGGGAGCAAAAATGTGGACAGTCTGTGGGTCCCTGAGGACCAAATTGAGAAAGACTAGCTTAAACCAATAAGCAACGGGGCTGATGGTTCAGTTCTTACATAATGCTGCTCCTGCCAACTGCAGAAAACTGATAAATAAACACAAACACACAAGCATAACTGCAGATCTGAGCTGAGGCCAGAGATTAATGATGCAAAATACCCGAGAGCTGCAGAGGATCTTTCTGCTTGTCGGTATCGTCAAAGTTGCAGGAAGACCTGTCATCGTCCGAGTAGGACCGATTGGCATCGCCCTGTCAGTGAGGCAGACGGACGTGAAGATGCAGAGAGAGGCTGAGAGATAGTATCTCTGACGGTGACTGAATATCAAAAAGGCATCAAAATTTTGATGTGCCTTTAAAAAACAAAAGTCGTTAGCCAAAAGCAGACATCAAAGGCTCTACAGTGCACGATTCATCGGGGTACTGAACAGGCCCCCGTCCTCACCTCCGCTTGGAAACCCTCCACGAGGATGGCCACTAGCAGGTTGAAGAGCACGTAGTTCCCAAAGGTCATAAGCGCCACGAAGTAGAGTGCAGCCCAAGGGGAGGTGGAGGCCATGCCGTTGTAGAGGACCATGTTCCAGTCCTCCTGAGTCAGAATCTGGAAGTATTTTTACGACACGCAGATGCATAAGCCTGAACACAGCTGAAAAAGGTTAGTGCACCTGAAAAATCCCTGGTAATTTGGTGTAATGTGGTGGAATTGAGGTGCGAGGAGGTTACCTGGAACACCGTCACGATGGCCCACAGCAAGGAGTCGAAGTTCTTCCTGTCAGGAACTGTATCTCCAGCATCTGTCTTCAGGCTGAATTTGCACCCGAATATGTGCATCCCAAGAATACTGCAAGCAGAGTGAGGGCGAAATGTGACTGATGATCGCTGAGGGGTAAAAGAAGCACTCTTAAGTGGGATTCTGCTTCGTAAAGCGGATCAAAACAAGCGGATCTGCCAAGAACCAGCACCGGTAGCCGACGTCCCCTGTGCTCATATAAATTAGCTGTGCCACACGGTGCCATGTCGGTTCAGGCCGATGTATGTCGGGACACCTTTTAAAGTGAACCTCTTATGAAGGACATGCAGTTATACATTAGCGTGAGGTACCGTGTCAAGCAGCTACCAGCTATGTAGGGACCCTGATCCAGCCCCACCCCACCTTGGAGGGAAAAGAAACTAAACTCTAACAAACAAGTACCTTTCTAAATAAGCTTTGACGTCTAAACATCTGAACTCATCAAACTGTGTCGACCGTCACAAACCGCTCACAGCATGTTTGCGGCAGGCAGGAGTCCACACACATGCGTGTGCATCCCCACGCCTGTATACACGCATTGCTACTGTCTCCCTGTAGCCGTTTGTAGGTAGACAGAGTAAAATGCATGCATTCCAATTAGCCTACACATGGCTCGAAAGTTTTTCACTTGCACGATGACCTACTGGTCTAATGAAGGGTAAATATCTCAAACACGAGTGTCACTTTCTAAAACATTTTATTCAAAAACATCTACACTTGCCACAATTGTGACTTTGACCATTCCCTTTGTATTCCGCCACTGCGGCTTTTGGCTGCTGAAGAACTTGAGAGCTGAAGCTGCTTAAATTCTGCTGTATGCAGTTTTGGTTACACGGACCAAAGGGTATGTAATACGGTTAAAGCAACTCGGACAAAAACAAAGATCTGTGACGGCGTTCTTTCAAATATAAAGCAATGTAAGCAGTCGTAAATTCTATATAATCTATACCAAGTCTATGTTGGATGCAATTGTCAACATAATTTTTCTATATCTTGGGATAATTTAAATTACTACAGTAAAGATAAACATTTCATGCAAGTTTGATCTAACTTGAAATTGTGTCCGTTAAAGAAAGCAATAAAACTATGAATGCATCTTCACAAATAACATTACAGTACACTGGGGCTCAGGAAATTTAAAAACCTGCAACACATTGTAGAGACGCCTGTCTGTTGTTCATGCTGTTGGCCAGCAGGCCATTTGTGGATGACTGGAAACTCCGTACCAGACAACAAAGTAACAGTCAATTGATGTCAGCCAGTGCCAGTCAAACTGTTCAGTGTATTAATCCATTAGCCCAAATCATGCCAAAGATCATCAAACGTGGCTGGATAAACTAAAAAGAGAATCTTTTCCTGCGCCCCTTAGTTTATATACAGATTGCTGTCTATTTGCCCTGGTAGACGGGGTGGGGGCACTGAGCTGCTGGGGAAGAAATGTACAGCAGTCATGCTGTCATGTGTTTTATCAGCACAACATGCCAGGACAGCAAGGTCAGGCCCAGGGGTAGATTCATGCATAGGCTTTACTAGGCTGCAGAAAAATTTTACTGCAGGCGCCCCTTGTGCTGATTAGCGGATTACTGATGTTGCATCATTTTTAATTCGTTCTTGTTTCTGTTTATGCGCAAAAAATAGCTTAAGTGTCCCGCTTGGGGGGCCTCCTAGCTATGTCAGCCTAGGCCCCCCCCCCCAGACAAGTTAATCCACCCCTGGCTGAGACCCAAAAACCATCATCTACGATTGGCTTGGGAGTCGTCGTGGATACCAGGGAGGGGTGGGAACAGTGAGATCTTCACAGACCTGAAGATGAAGATGAAGAGCATGAGGAGCATGCAGAAGGTGGCCACGTTGTCCATGGTCTTCATCAGTACCACCAGCTGGCGCCGCAGTGCCGGCATGAAGCGAACCAGCTTGAGCACGCGGAGCAGCCGGAAGGTCCGCAGGACTGACAGGCCCCCGTCCGACTGCCCGATGATCTCGCACACGCTGGGGGAGGGAAAGAGGGAGAGGCCGACTGACTCCGAGGAACATGCCACAGCAGGTGCTCCACAGCTACCCTTTCCCCACCCCTGCTTCTGACCTTTGACCCGCTCCGCAAGGTCCCACCTGATGATCACGATGATCCCGTCGAAGATGTTGTAGGCGTTGCGCAGGTAGCTGAAGAGGCCGAATGCGGTGAGTTTGAGGATCATCTCCAGGGCGAACATGCTGGTAAAGACGACATTGCTGATCTCCAGGATGTTGGTCAGCTCTTCGGGCTGCGCGAGTGGGAGAGGAACACAGCGAGCTCAGGGCTGTTTCCTATTAATGCTACGCTGCAGTCTGCATGCACACTGGAGAGCTGCCGCAATGAGAAAGACAAACATCTCAGCCTTTCCTTATAAGCATGGGGAGACAGAATCCCCTTAGTCTGTCAAATAGAAATTATTAAGAAAACAATACAGGTATTCATAGCACTCAGGTAAACTCTGCTTAAATTTCCATTGTCTTTTGAGAATGCAACTAATCATCCTCAAAGCTACTAGTGTAGCTTCAGTTAACAACCAATGATTAGACAAATTAAAATATAAAGATATAGACAGTAAGGAAATCACAATACGGGAATAATACCAGGAACAAGGCAGCAGGTGGTACGCTGGTTGTGACCTTTTTGCAATCATCTAAGAGTCCCAGGTTAAGTTCCCTCCGGGCCGGTCTGCCCTTCAGCGTAGTAATTAGCCTGTGTTACCGTATCCATCCGTGCAGGCAGTGCTCAGGAAAAGGCTTCTATCTAAACCTATCTAACACAATCCGTCTTCCCCGCTCTCCCTATTATTTCTCCTTTGGTCTGAATATAAGATCAGTGCAATATCACGACGATCCATATCTCCCTGGAAGCGATCAGCATCGGCGAGCTGCCTCTATTTCCCTGAGGGAGAGAACTCGCTTCCACTGCGGCAGATAAGAAGGAACATCGGTAAAGTCATCATTTCAAAAAGGTCAGAAAAGATTAACACACGTGCATTTAACACGGCTCTCTTTCGTATCCTCATTTTTCATCTCGACAGCATGACCTGTCTTGAAAGCATCGGCCAGCATCACCCCCCGCCCTCCAGCCCCACTGCTCTTGTACCTTGCCGATGTTCCTCACCATCGTTCCAGCATAGGACATTTTATGTTGATCTAAAGCCATGGTTCTAGCTGCCCCATAACAGATACTCCTGCAACTCTACTGCCCTGATATGGTCAGACGTTAGCTTCAAATCCCACACTGTGAACATGACTTCAGTGACAGAGGCCTCGTGTTCTGTTAGCAAGGGCTGATGCAAACAAGTATCGCAAGAACATGGCCTTGACAAGGATGTTCCAAGCCTGGATGGAGCACAAAAGGTACACAAGAGGAGGGCATAAGTTCTCCACACGCTTAGCACTGTGAGGGCTGCAGAAGGACAGTCAAACCCTCCAGAAGCAGCCTTAGTTTGGCGCAAGTAAGAGGGTGATTAATGCCCAGTGCTGCATAACCCTCTTGCTTCTGTTCATTCGCTGCTTTTTTATTTAGATATTTTAGAGATAACAGAAGGATCTTCTGTAGGTCCATGAAGAAGTAAGGTGATGGATGGAAAGAGAAATAGGGAGTGAGGGAAAGGGAGCATGAATGAGCCAGGGATGGAGGTGAAGGGAAACAAAGAGAGAAAGTGACAGACACTGTGAGTCAATGATCATAGAAGAAAGGGACACTGGACTCTACCTGTTCGTGATGCTCGATACCCATGCTGATGGTATTGATGAGGATTGCGATCATAATTCCTCGGTTGAAGTACTTGCTCTCCACGATGCCCCAGAGCTTGGCTTTCGTCTTCTTCCACAGCTCCTTGCATCGCCCTCGGCACGGCCCAGCCCTCTTGCTGGACGAACTCTCCGCTTCCTCCTCTCCGCTCGCTCTCAGCCGTGCGCCCTCCCCTTCGGCTTCCTCCACCGCATCGTCCTCCGCCCCCTCACCGGTCGTAGCATCCACACTTCGGTCCCCATCCGTGAGCGATGGAGCCGTGGCACACTCCGGGCCGCCTTCAGGGTTGGCAGAGACGGACAGAGAGAGAGAGAGAGAGAGATGGTACCACCAAGAGAGTTACAGTGAGGTTCAATTGGCTATACCAGACACCATGAGAACAAAGAGACTTCATGAAAACTTGATGAAAGACTGAAAATGGTCACTTGAACAAAATATGTTAGCTCTGGTATGGTCATGCTTCTAAAAAATAACTGTTCCCACCACGGTATCTTCTCTTGTCATCATCTTTGATCCATTTTTATTACACCCCCGTCTCCAACACCCTCCCATTTTCCCCCAGATATTATCTGTTTTCAATTCTGTGTTGAATGTAACTGTCCACGATGGTACCACGCCTGCCAGGCAACTACAGACAGGCCATGTGTGCCCCTCTGGTTCACAGTACTGTCACTCTGTCCTCTTTGAGTACCCCAACATCATCTCTCACGCTACAAAGGAGTTCCGGAGGACTGTCATACCCCTTACTATGAGCAGCTGGCAACCATGAGGTGCTTGACAGGTCAACCAAGACACTTTACACAAATTTCTGTTATGTTATGTCCACACTTTGAATTTCTTCTCTTCCTGGACTTTTTCTGCCAACAGGGATCCCAGTAGCAGTCAATAAAAAACATATATGATGCAACGTGTAAACAGTATTCATCTCTAATGTAGCAAGAACTGTAGTATTTGTCGACTGACCATCGATTTCTCTCTCTATGATCCGCTGCAACCAAGGGCGTAACTTTGGCTGGAACATTGGGGGGGGGTTGAGGTCTCCACCCATTACGGGAGAAACATGATTATTGGGGGGGTTGTATTAGCTGGTTTTGATTTATTGGGGGGGCTAC
>JAODJX010000097.1:5252304-5269476 GCA_026776945.1 Isichthys henryi
TGAATGGTGTGTGAGTGTGCCCTGCGATGGGCTGGCCCCCCATCCTGGGTTGTTCCCTGCCTCGTGCCCATTGCTTGCGGGATAGGCTCCGGACTCCCCGCGACCCAGTAGGATAAGCGGTTTGGAAAATGGATGGATGGATGGATGGTTCAGAATTTCTAAGACCGACCAACAGAAGCTGCTAACCCAGTGACCCCAAAAAGCGAGTAAATTAGGTGGTAAAAAGCGACTGCATGAACGAGGAGGCCCTCAACTCTAAGTCAGGCAGCCCAAACTCCAACATCCCAGTTCATTAGTAGCTTCGTTTGTTTTTTCTTTCTTCCAAAGAGCAGAGAAACCTGAAGCACCAAAGTGGATGGAGTGTCCCTGTGGATGCTGTCTGTACAACAGTATACCTCCCTATCCCATCCCAGTGTCGGCGCAGGTGATTAGCGATTGGTCAATCTGCACAACAGTTAATAATTTTATTATTTTTTTTAAGTCACAGCATATAAAACCATCTTGCAGGCTAGAGTGTCTTGCTGTACAGTTTCCCAAGAATTGTTTCCTTCAGGGAGAGAACTAGAGATCAGCTTTTTGGTTACCTGGCCTAGTCGATGTTTGTAATCAGCAAGCTAACCTTAAAAAAAAAAAAAAACACCCATTAAACATTTTGTGAATCTTGCTGCCAAATCGGGAGAAAATGTTTTTTGCCATGACAAGACCTGAGGTTTTTTTGGGATACTGAGGCCAATATTCGGACAGAGGATGGTAGAGTGACGCCAGTCGTTGTTAGGTACTAGACGACACACTGCACTTGTGAACGCATTCCTCAAGCTGGAATTAGCTTCAGATGCTGGACTGTTAATCTAGCAAACCCCCCCTCCCCATCCCCATCCCCATCTGGGGGAGCCAGAACATCAGCAGCCAAGCCTGGGGGTCCAGCAAAAAGCACAGATCCCGTGGAAGATGCCTGTGGATTTGTCCTGACGTGTGAAGCGATGTGAAAGCACACGGAGGTCCGTGCCCTCCTACACACACGCAATTACTGCAGGTCAGACCGGCAGCTTGTTTGGCTGATGGACAGTAATCCACAACTCGCTCTTCCAAACCACCAGTGACGGTTATATTAACATATTCATACACACCTTTGTGTTAGAACCTGAAGGAATGAAAGCAAATCAATTTAACAAGACTTTCTGACTTCTGTTTTACATTTAGCTGCTTAGCCGACGCTCTTGTCAAAAGCAGCAGGCAATTTTTATGCGTTAATATAACTGGCTGTTTTATTGGAGCAATTCAGGTTAAGCTCAAGGGTACTACAGCTGGACCCATCTGGGATTGGAGCCAGCAATTTCCTATTGCAAAGTGTCCTTAACCACTACAGCAATGTTGGTTCATTTTAAATGGGGATGATGGGGAGGGTAGAATCGTTAGATCAGCATTAATGAGTCATATCAATTTGTTTTTTTGTATCAAATTTCCTCTACTGCTGAGGATCGAAGGGGGTGTTTCAGCCATCTCCATGGTGGGGGGGGGGGGGGTTCTGATACCCAACAACGGGTGAACACATGAAGGCCAATCTCACATGACTCCCACAGGTGACCAGGAGGGCGGCGCTCTGGAACAGCAGCAGGCGTGGGGCTTCAGCTTAGCAGACAGGCTTCCATCTCAGTCACACAAATGGCATTTTAATTGGCAGTCTGTATGCAAGTGGAGGTCTTGACTAGTATATTGGACCAATGTCCCAGGTCTATGCAGGCAAGTATCTTGTTTTCAAATTTTATAAAAAAAATAAATCAGGGCTGTATAAACACGTACGTTAACTGAAAATAAAGTTCACTCATTCTACATTATAACCATCTTTCCATCCTGTATAAAAACAATTGCATTCATAAAAAAATATCTAGCAGATTAATGTAGTTACGACAAAAATTTGTTATACTGTATGAGGCTCATTTGTGGTTTCAGGCATTCAGGGTCATGTGTTCGATTCCCATATGTCCCATATGTTTCAGGTACTTTCGTTAAATAATGTGTAATTGCTGGTGAGTGTGTGTCTGGTATCCTACCCAGAGTGTCAATAGCATTAGTGATAAATGAATATACTATACCGCAGTTCCCTCGTATCTGTGGGAGATTCCTAGACCTACTGTGGATAGTGGAAACTGGGGATGACAGCAAACCATTCGTTAACCCCATATGGTGATTTTCATGTATGTACATATGGTGAAGTTTAATTGATAAATTACGACCATTAAGACATTGCCAATATTAAACACAGGAATAATACACTGCATTTTGAATTATTGTACCATACAGTACAGCACTGTGCTCTCCTGAATGAAATGGATTCTGACATTTTGGCATAATTCTCAAGAAATGACACACAAGTGAAAAAATATCATGTATCAAGGGATGACAGAGTGATGAAAATCATGGTTTTTATACTCCTAAAAGACGAAATGATGAAGAAACATAGGTGGCTGTTACAGGTTTTACAATGAAAAATACCGCACCATGTATCTGTACATAACCTGTAATGAGAAAAATGTATTTGTTTAAAAACATATTAGACTTCTGGGGGAACGCACTGGCTTACAGGCTGCATTCGTTTGGTGCGCGGTTTGAAACTTGGGAAGCATTAGGAATCTTTATTTTTTGGTAAACGACAGACACGAGGGTCCCACTGTCCATCATGTGGTGGGTGCATGCTTGTGTGAGCGAGAGTGACACTCACAGGGTGAAGTTCTCCTCGGGGTAGCAGCGGTTGCGCAGGAGCCCCGCCCACAGCTGCACGCCGATGATGCCGAAGATGAAGAAGACGAAGAAGCAGAGCAGCAGCACGTTGCCTAACATGGGAAGCGTGTCCAGCAGCAGGTTCACCAGGATCCGCATGCCTGACAGACACACACACACACACACACACACACACACACACAGAGACAGGTTATAGTGTGGGAGCAGCTTTTCTGTACATGCTGCATGACCAGCAGCTGCTCTTCACTCACACACACACACACACACACACACACACACACACACACACACACACAGACAGACCTGTACTCATATCTTTGTGGGGACCAAATTCATTTCTATGCGCAAAACCCTAATCCCAACAATGACCGCCTTAACCCCCACCCAGTTAACCATAAGTAACCAAGCAAAATGCAAGAATTCTAGCAAAAATTCTTGTAAAATTGACTGAAAAGGTTCCACAATGTCAAAATAACAGGTTATCACCACACTGAGGGGACATTTGATCCTCACAATGAAATATGTACAGCCCCCCCCCCCCCACAGAAACTGTATGTCGGCCATCTTTATGCCAAAGGTGTACTTGTTTTCGATCAATTGCCTTAAATTACGCCCCCCAACTCACTGGAACTCCTCCATAAAAACATGCATTTATCCATCCATCTTCTAACCGCAGATCTTGGTCCGGGTTCATGGAGGGCCCTGTCCCAGGCAGCACAGGACAGAAGGCTGAGGTACACCCAGTCCATCACTGGGCACATGCGCTCACACGCACAATCGTGCTCCAAAGACAGATTCTTGATACAGTAACTGAGTGTGCAGACTCCCTAAATATGAGTATGCGCAGCATGTGGACCTGTGCAGACACCACAGCGATTAAGCGACCCTCACATACAGTACCTCTGACTGTAGATCAGTATCCGGCTGCTGGTAATGGACAGCGTAGTACCCTGCACCTTATAAACACAGGCCTCACTTTTAGTTCAGCATATCAGGGTTTAATCTCTATCAATTAAAATGACAGATGCATAACATCTGGTGCTTTGAGCCGCATGAGTGACACACAGCGCTGAGCGTTCAATTGGCCGACATGGCATCATGGTGCGTGCTGATTTATCGAGAGAAATGTCCATCTTCCTAAGATGTATGCCACACACGCCTACTACCAGGGTGGCTAAGTGTGTCGTACGTTGTGAGGTCCAACCTTAGTTTTAGGTCAGTTACCATAAGCTGCCATATCGCAGGATATAGCTCATCCCACCTCAGATGATAGCCAGGTGACGAGACGCGCAAACCATCCATCCATGTTTCCTAGCCGCTTATGCTGGGAGGGCTGTGCCGAGCCTGAAGCCTCTTCCAGGCAGCACAGGGAATCAAACCCATACTTACATGAGACTCCTATTAAACCACCCACTGCAGTGCCAACTGACCTAAAATAACCTCGTCAAGTTAAAAGAAAAACAAAACATAAAATGATCTAAATTACAAAACAAAAGCTTATTATAGTGATGGGGAGGGGGTGTGGCTCAGAGGGACTTATCCGTGATCAGAAGGTCAGCTGTTCGAATACTGAGCGATGCCACTGTTGGGCTCCTGAGCAAGGCCCCTAACCCCCAGCTCCAGGGGGGCTGTATACTGGCCTGCGCTGTGACCCCCAAGCTTACTCTAAATGGTATATCTGTCTGTGTGTCTCATTGAGAGCATGAAGGGATAGGAAAAAACAGAACTTCCCCACAGGGATCAATAAAATATCACCACTCTATTCTAATCCTTCATAAGAATACATTTATCTCTACCTATAAAGCAAACTAACTCTTCTTCTCTAAATATATGTAATATTACCCAGGCACATGCTTTGGGCGTCAAAATTAAAATTCAAAAGGACAAATAACGGATATAGGAGCTCATTTAAAACGGAAACGGTTACATTAAATAGCATTACATCACATGCACTGCTACTTATTAACTTCTGAAATATTAACAAGGCCGAAAATGTCTCCTACTCTGACGACACTTGTCATGTTCTCTAAATGACTAATGCGCATTTTCCTCCTTCGAACGTGTCTCGTATGATGTTTAATGAGGCGTCAAACCTCCCACCATTAACCCCCGGCTGTTCCAGCCATCGTTGCCAACACCCCGATATGGCTGCTGGCACATTAGGATATACATACTCATGCATGCAGGTGTTATTTTACAACAAAGAATCGCCACAACACCAGAGCAGAGCGGTTGGACCTTGCGACATACTGTAGGCTTTGCACAAGGCGGGAGCGTTAGCTGACAGTAATTGTGTTAGGGCAGCAGCGGTAATAATCAGCTAGCATGGCAGCTTGTGAAAGGATCTCTAATGAACTCCTTGGAGCTGCGAGAGGCATTTATTGTTGCAGATTGGACACGGAGGGCTGTTAGCGCTCATATGAATCTGAGAAGCTTGAGGAGAACGTGGTTTCAAATGGCAGTCACTAGGAGAATGAGGGGTTTTAAGGAGGCCAGGAGCTGTAGCGCCTATTTTGGGTGGAAACAAGACCGATGGAGGCAACGACGTACAGGAGAGGTAAATACTGGCTTTTTATGCTGCTCTGATCAGCCATGGGGAGGAGAAGCAGATCTTTAAAGGAAACATTTCAGAGGGCCTTCACAATCGGGGCGAAATCACTCTCTGCAGACAGCACCACCCCCTGGAGAACAGCAGTAGTGCACGCATCGTAGAAGGTCCCCCTTCCTCTAAAGGAATCAAAATGAGCAGAAATCTCGCCCCTAGCATTGGGGGACATGGTAGAGCGCACAGACAATGTGAAGGGCATTTAAATGCCAATACACTGCAATTTACAAGGTAGGCTTATAAAATCTTTCATAGCCACCCTGTAGGGTCCAAGCTGGAGTGGTTCAGACATCTCAGAGGGTCTACAGATCTGTTTAAATGGAAGCGAAATTAAAATTGCTCCGGGTCTCAGGTCGTTAGGAATCCAATCCTACCTGATGTGCAGCTTTCTTGGTCTCCGTTTACATCTGTAATCACTACAATGCAAACAGCCATTACGTCAGTCTGGGGGGTTTCTACCTCCCCCCAACCCCTTACTATTCAGCCGGGCAGGTTCATATGAAGTGGAAAGAACTCATTTTCTTAAAATGTTGTCATCATAGCAATACCAAAAGTCCCACAGGATCACCGGAACCCCCAAGAATTTCAGTTCACTTCTACACTTTTTACAGGCGACACTAGCATTTAAATAACAGATGGCGTCGCTGATAATTCTCTCAGGAGAGAATAAACCAGTGCTCATTCTCCCCCCACTACACCACCTCCTTTCCAGAAAACAGCTGCACCTTAATAGAGGTCTATAAATCCTCACCTAGATCGGTCCATCACTCGCTGTCTGCCGGAGTGTCACCCAGACTGCAGGGGACCCACGCTACTCCATGAATCTCCCTCTGACGGACGTGCGAGCCCTTATTCGGTCGCATGCTGCACCTGTCCATGCGCCGTGCTCCAGCACCTGCTCACCCGCATTTATCACCCTTTGGACTGACGTTGTCATCCACAGCGACATTCACATGGACGTCACAGCAAGGGGTTTAAGAAGTATGACTACTGACGATGAGCCATGGTTCTGCTACAAACTGGGTTTTGCGATACTGGTTCCGTTAATTTCGGAATGGAGTCCAATCTACACTGGACTACAGGTTGAGTGAATCAGTTCATCCAAATGTCGATACGCACAATACATTGACCGAGGACCCCATTTAATTTACAGTTTTTCCTCTTAGACTAATTAAATAAGACTCACTTATTCAGTTTTGTTTGTTTACTAACACTTTCACAGCTGTTACCATAAAACTGTATACATTAGTCATGTACTTCTTAATTATTTGAAATTAGGAACAGATAAATATTAATTTAAGCAATTTTAAAGTTTATTTATCTATTGCCTTACCATACTCCTCAAGCAGCAATAATTCAGCCTAACACTTTCAGAGAATTATATTTTTGATTAAATGATCATGTGACACATGAAAATCATCTTCCCATTCAACGCCTCATTTGGAATCAAAGGTCGCGGCTATACGACTGAGAGAAATCGAGACCCGTGATGCTGAGCTGCCTGGTTTAAGGACAGCT
Organism: Isichthys henryi; assembly: GCA_026776945.1. NCBI lineage: Eukaryota > Metazoa > Chordata > Actinopteri > Osteoglossiformes > Mormyridae > Isichthys > Isichthys henryi. The sequence goes on from JAODJX010000097.1 coordinate 5,259,167, forward strand.
GCAGGATCACATGGTGTTTGGGTCCTGGACATGATGATGTCGCATAGAAGAAACAGTACGACATGTTCAGAACTGCAGCATAAAGGACATGCAGTTTAACAATGTTCCTGCAAAAAGCTGACGTGGAAAGAGTACATTCAGTTACACCGGGAGCGAAAAGCAAAAGGACTGCCGCACGCATTTTAAGAGACATTTTGGCACTGATGCAACAACAATGCTAAAAAGGGTCTGGCAGTTTTTTTTTGTGTTCGTGTAAAAGGCAATTTACATTTGAATAAGTCACTTTAAAAACTGAATTTCCCCACACTGATACTAAACTAAACTCCTACAGATTATCCAAATGACAGAAGGTGTCATTTTGAGCTGATATTTACCTACAATCTGATGTGTTCCAGTTTATTTCTGGAGATATTTCAGAATGTTTGCATGTTCTCCCCATGTCGTCGTGGGGTTTCCTCCGGGTACTCCCAGTTTCCCCCCACAGTCCAAAATGCTGAGGCTAATTGGACTTGCTAAATTGCCTGTAGGTGTGCATGTGTGAGTGAATGGTGTGTGAGTGTGCCCTGCGATGGGCTGGCCCCCCATCCTGGGTTGTTTCCTGCCTCGTGCCCATTGCTTCTGAGATAGGCTCCGGACACCCCGCGATAAGCGGTTTGGAAAATGGATGGATGGATATTTCAGAATATGTATGACAAGTGCCAGTAACAGAAACTGTAACAGATGTGAAACAGGCCTAAACATCGCATGAATAACCTGATAAACTGAAAAGGAAGCTTCATGATTTTTCTGGGAGCTGCTCAACTGCAAATAAAGTTGATTCTTTTAATAAATAAAGGTGTCGCAAGCAGTGCATCTTCATGAAAGTGAAGCGGCTAACTTTTATTATGGCAGCTGGGTGAAATGTAAAGCGTAAGCACTAAAGCTTAAGGGCCGTCTTGTTTAGACATCTGAGGCACTAGCTGAGGTTTTGGTTTCCACTGTAAACGAAACGAAAGTGAAACTGGCTTCGGTGTGTACTCACTCGGTACCCGATTGATGGCTTTCAGGGGCCGCAGGACACGCACTGTCCGGATGGCTGACAGGTTAATGTTCTGCAGGTCCAAGGAGTACTCGACCATGCTGTGGGAAGACAAACAGCACCACCAAGTTATTACCATTATTATGTGATTCATCGCTGCTTTCCCAAATCTCAGCCCCAAACCCGTAAATTTTTCCCACAGTATTTGTCAAATGTATGTTCCATGACACATCCCATTAACACAGAATTAGCACATTAGCACAGAAGAAAAACCACGTAAAACATCACATATTCCATGAAGAGAAAAGTGATAGATAGAGAGAAGGCAGAGAGGCATAGAGTGGGACAGTACTTGTGCTCCTTACTGTATGTATCCCGCGTGACCCATTTCCTGTTTATTACTGGGGATAAAAGCATCCAACACAAAACTAGGGAATCGTGTCCAGTAACCCCTAAAGTGGACATAATAAATGCTTGAGAACCGCGGTTCCATGCGTGGGCATGCGCACGCGTGTAAATCCTGGCCGCATGCAGCTGCATCACAGCCTGACTCCGTCAGTGAAAATCATCTGGGCTATGACCTGACCCAAGGATTTCATGAACCCATGATCAAAAGCACTTACAGCATGAATGGCTTCTGTAAAATTATTATCTGTGATAAGGGACCAGGTGTAAAACAGGTTGCTGTGGAAATTGTTTTGGGTCACAATTCGGTATGAGGCTGAGTAAAGCTAATGTAACATACATGTCTATAATATGAAAAATACACAGCTAAAGAGAGGGTGACTCACTGGGCATGGTTACCTCTCACCACTATTGATGTGGAACCGCAGCCCTGATTGATGTATATAGAGTTAACATGTTCATCTTGATCTCCGGTGGGTTTCCTTTTGCAGTCCAAAGGCATAAGTTTTGGAAAACAGGCCTCCCTGTAGCTCCCTCTCTGATGCACAGGCATACCACACCATTAACATTCTCTACTAGAAGATCCTGGACAGTCAAGCCCATTGTAAGGCTGTCAGTGCTTTTGTTCACCTTGCTCTCAAAGTTTGCAGAAGCCTTGGTTGGAGCATTATCCCCTAGTACCGAAGTATCTTTAAAAGTATATGAAAATATGGTGATGGTATGGGCACCAGGCTCGCCACAACCCTGTACTGGATAAGTGGTTATGAAACATAGATGACTGGGTATATTGATGGATGGGCCATCGTGTGCCTATGGTTCGCTGGGATTTGGAAGAACCATTTAATATTGCATTAAAAAAGCAAGGGTCTGTGACTCTTGAATTGTTCATCGGATAAGGTAAATGCGCTTTAACCTGTCGCTGCAGACTTCTCGAGAGTTTGATGTAGTTCTTAGGAGCACAGAAATAAGGGAGCACGGCCTCAGACGGTTCAGGTTATGACTCGGCATTTTCTAGCGGCTGCTCTTACGTTATTCTTTTCCGGAGAACAAATAACGGTGAAATGAATAAAATATGCGCAACCCCCAAAATAAAGTAAATTAAAAATAAATTACGGTTTTGTTGGGCTGGAAAACATTTCTGAAGCGTTAGCGACGTTTTGATCTCACCTATCGCGCCGAGCGCCGCGGTCGCGCGCCGCTGCTGCGCTTTGAGGTTTCCGGCTCCTATCAGCACGCGGGGGCGGGGGTGGGGGTTTACGTAACCTGCTTTGGGTGCAAAGGAAATAAGCCTCGGACAGGCGTTTCTAATCTCTAGCTTTACCGAAAGACATTCATAAATATTTGAAATCCTGCAGAGGACTCCGCATGTACGGTGTGACATTGGGGATTTTTATTTATTTTATTTTTTGTTGAAATCATCACATATCGTATTTCTCCCTCACTCTTTCCCCTAACTTTAAAAGCTTGGTTCTCTGACCACCCGCCTGAACAATTCACCCGAACAGGAAAATGACGACACACTTGCACGACAGTGACGTTTCACATGTTTGCACTGGCAATAGTGAGTTGATGTTAAATAAATGCACCTCTATCCAAAAACAGTTTTAATTGCTTACAAAACAAGTTTGATGGGCAGCAGGTTGTTTGAAATATGTCACAGGAATGTCAGACTCACTCAAATGTCAAATTTCTACATGCTTATTACTTAGATGCTGCATTTACCAGAAAAATCATCAGATAAAGTCTATGGATCATTTAACGAAAAGCATCCAATTTACATGAGGTGGCATCAGGCATGTGTAGGGAGTAGGGCAACATGGACACTGGCCCCAGCTGAAAACTAACTGGCTCCCAAACTGACCCCCCTCCTGTGTCACTCACCACTGATTCAAAACTATAATTGGTTGGCACTTCCATATGAATTATGGCCCCCATCTTAAAAACAATCCTAGAATTGTCCCTGCCAACGTGGCACCATAAAACCATTCTCACTGAGGCATCCATTGGTAGGTGGTCTCCAAGGCTGGTAGGAGGTCTGAGACTGCGTGAGACCTGCTGTAGTCATCGTGCCCCTCGCTGTCCCTTTAACAGGACCCCCCAGTTTACAGGGTCCCGGCACGGCCCATGTGACAGATGCGATGGTGGCTCGTACCTTTCTACCCATCTTTCTCACTCTGTCATGTGACTGACAGAAAAAAATCCATTGAAAAAGGGGAAATGTCTTGATGGCACAGCTAACTGGCTGGGGTGCCGGCAGATTCATGGCCTGCCACCATGCCAGTTTAACCAGTGGGTTATCCAGCGGGGACGGCTGATTGCACATCAGTTTGTTGTCTTTTGTTTTCATTCATCATTGCTACTTTTGTTAAAATGTCTCCACTCCCCAGACGATGCCCCTCTTTGTCCTGTGTCACCTGGGTCAGGTCACCATGCAAGTGTTACAGTTGGCTCCCCCGAGTAAGGGGGCTGCTCTCAAGGCTGTATAAACACAGTGCATTATTATCATAGTTCACATGTATAATACACTATACATGTACCCCCCTGTGTCCAGTTTAGTAGTAGAATGTATTTTGCGCATTAATTATCGTTAAACCCTGCTCTTGTCACTTGCTCTCTTTATGTCACACTGTCAGGGCCGCACAAAAGAAGTTAGAAATTCTTTCAGGGTGGGGGGGGGGTGGATGTGTGGATAATGGTAGCCTTAATTTGGAGAAGGGGGGACCTATTCATAGAATAGGTTATGTCTTTGTGAAACCCTGTCTACCATGTCATTGTCTTCCTGCATAAGCATGGTATCCCAATAAAGCCCACTTGACTTGATTTGACTTGTCTGGATACCTGTAGTCTATAGAAAAAGACGGTGGACTATATGCAAATCATTAATGGTAACAGGGCCATCTACTGTAAGCAACTGAAGCGATCTGAATGAACAAACCGCAGGATGCTGTGCCATTCCATGACACCCAGCTCATCCCAACGACCACTATGGAGGGCGGCGGTGTTTCCACACACCATACCTCCCACGGCACTAATTGAATTACAAATAAACAGTCAGTGCTGGAAAGAGCAGAGTGGGAGAATTGAAGGGAGCCCCCTGAATCACCCGCAGCAGTTCTGTATGACCTCAATCAACTCGAGTGTGTTTGTTATAATAATCACCTACCAGCCTGTGGGCACTTCTTCAAAGCAGTTGTTTCCTCGTGCTTTATTCAGTAGGCGTCTGCAGTGCCACGGCGTGACACATTCAGGCACAGGGAGCATGTTTGCACGTAGCCCAGTCACGTGCACGTGTACATGGATAGTGAGCCCATGTTTGGAATGTGTGAGGTCTTCCGCATTGTCCTGTATATCTGTATGTGTCTGGGTGAGTGTGCAGAGAACATATAACACATGCTTGCACATTTCGGTATGGGCAGTAACAGCAATAACAGAAAATCCAAAATGCAGGAATTAGTTTAGATCTCATTTATGCTTCCACAGGTGAATAATCACAGTCAGAGCCTATGTGTACACTTTTTCGTGCACATATGTCACTACTTCCTTCTTATTCCTCTGGTGTTTTGAACTGGGTCAAAGAAGGACGGTGGGGAAGAGAGTTTGAGTGTGAAGGATGTATAATGTACACAACATGGTTGGAGGATTAGCAAAAGTGGCGGAGAGCGCATGCAGCATGCACACCATGTAAATCCTATAACCTCCAGTCCAAACTGCAAACACACTGGAGGGAGCTGGGATGTGCGGGTGCTTTTGAGAGTCCAAACAGCATCACACTGCAGCCTAACAGAAGGGGTAAACGGCTTACGCCCTCCCAAACTTTCCATTCCAATTCTGTATGAGAGTGACACCATATCCCAGAAGATTGGTAGAGTAACATCAAAACTGTTTTGGCACTTTTCTAAACCCGAGCATGCTATCTGAGGACGGTTCTTATCTGGACCTGCGGGGTCTAGATGATCTCACTTTGGGTAGTTTCACCTCTGGAAAGTGGCAAGATCAGAAACTACCGTGAACTCATTCCGTTGACACCAGGGAAGTCATTAGGACCCTTTTAAAGCCACAGACACCTGAGGATGACATTATAAGTATGGGGTTGTCTTGCAGGAGTTGTAAAAAAACAGAGGTATAAAGAAAGCAGTGCATATGGGAGATGGGAGCCGGCTGCATTTGATTACTCAGTTTCCCTGGTGATTCAGAAGTCGAAGAGGAAGTCAATCCCAGCACAGACTGTCGGCTTCAAAGGCTCAGAAACAACACCCATCCCATGTCTCCATATCCCTGGGAAGACAGCAGGTCGGCATGGGGGCACCGGCGCCTACCGGAATGTGAGATAAAGCCCCCTCCAGCATTCTCACAGCCTCAGTTAGGGGAGGCGCAGGTGGACTAGGAGAAGACTGATTGCCCGTCATGTGCCATCAAACAAGCCTGGGGAGGGAGCCTCGAGTTTTCGTTCTCACCAGCACCAGCTGAGAGACTGGGCATCATACCAATTCTGGTCCATGCCATGAGAACCAAAGCTCGCTCCACAAGCATTCCAAGCTCCCCTCCCGCCAGGAGAATGAGGGACGAGAAGGGGGCCACATGGGGGAGGGAGAAAACAGATGCACCTGCATGGAGAACCGCCATGTTGTCAAACAACATCTGCAGAATTTCGAGATGTGTCACACGTTATTCTAGCTCCTCAACTCACGGCACCCTTCGGAGTGCAGGTTGTCGGGCGTGTGGCATTAGGCCAGGAGGTACTGACCTTGAAACTCAGACAGCAACAGATAGACCATGAAATGGTCCATGACAAAACAAGTGACCCGGGTGACGGTGGCTTCAATCATAGCAGATCAGCCGACTTTTGATCCGGGGATGAGAAACAATGACCTCATATGTAAGGGGGCACGTTTTGAATTCTATTGAACAGTTTTGCCAGCTGAGGTGATTCACCCGCAAGTGTAATTTTTCGAAGGACTTCGGCAATGGATTGGCCCCCTCCCACCTGAGCACGCGCACATATGCACGGGACGCGCTTTCGCCCCAATCAAAGCCATGAGGCGGGCTGCAAAATAATGGAGAGAAAGCTAATTAAAAGAACCATCCATCCATTGTGGCAGCTCTTCTCCCAAGGGGGCCGGAATCCTCAGCTACCCACCGCTGTCAGAGGCTCTCGAGAGCATGAAGGAGCGGGAAGATTTATCACGGCGCTCAGTACTTTGCCGTTCAGAGCTTGTCGCAACCTAAGTGGAAAGTGCCCAACGCCATCATTAATGTTTAAAATCCCCAGCACACCCTCCACTGGCCCACGTCCTTCACTGGTTCTTCTGCCTCAGCAGTAACTTCTCATACTTACATCCTGCATAGTTTCCGCCTGAGATTTTTCTTCTCCGTATCTGATTGGTTGACCTGGGTCAGTGCAATGCGATTAATTTAAGATTTACGCTTTAATCGTCGCCTTCCTTACAACAACATATGGAAAATGGAAACAATTTTTGTGCTTCATCTAAACTGCATAATATCCCTCAAGTATCACTGAAGAAGTTTCACTTAAATCTATACTTTGGGTTTCTCTAATGTGAGAATATGTTGGGTATGTGTGTAAGGAAGTTAGACAGCTGCTAATTACAGTACAAGCAAGGCCAAGGTTTTACAGGTTTGTCTCTTGTGTTCTTTGATGCTTGAGAAGGGGCATCTAACTTAATCACCCCCTTTTCTGTTCCTTCACATTGTCACTTTTGGGAGCAGTATTAGTCTATTACTTGGAAAGACTCCATTTCATTGTTCTTTATAAAAATGATCAATTATTGGATGCTCCTTCAGATGGAAAACCGTGGACTAGCATCCAAACATTTGATTCAGCATATTATGCACTAATCTTCTAGTTATTTTTGGAAGATGATCACTAATCAATAAGCCAGAGGGGGTTCAGAGGCAATTCACGGTTCTGGGATATGAAATAATGTTTATTTCTCATCCGTATCCCCTTTCAATTCCAGGCGTGGGCCAGAGGTACCAAATCCCTAATGCTTTCCGGAAAGATCACTGGCATCTAAAGAAGAAATTAAATTGAATTTGGAATTTCTTTGTCCAATGGAAAAATCCGCTCACATTCTGACCTTCTGTTTCAAGCATGTTTCCGTTCATGTTTCCAAGCGATAAATCAATTGTAATGCGGGACTAGGGAAAGGAACTTGGGTGAAATGGCTGTGAGAAATTTCCTAGCTGAGATGGCTGTCATTTATTTAAAAGTACCCACAATGAATATGGTTAATACTGCAAAAAAAGTTCATGTAGAACTCTAGCAGCTCCTGATCTGCCACTTTAGTAAACATCCATCCATTCATCTTCCAGCCACTTATCCAGTACAGATCATGCCCTAGGCAGCATAGTCCATACAACAGAGGAACCCCTAAATGATGCCGCAGTCCATTCGCGTAACTGCATCTCCAACAGGAGACATAACCACAGGGAGCACATCTGCAGAACCAGGGTGGGAATCAAACTCACAACCACCCTTAGCAAGCTGTCTAAAATAATGGTAAATAATTCAGGAATGCTAAATATCTGAAATGTAAATAAGCCGGGGGAGCAGCCTTACCCTGCCATCACGATGAAGAAATCCAGCCTGTTCCACGTGTCGCCCAGATAACAGCGCTGCCCGAAGATACCCAGGGCCACCATTTTTATGATCATCTCCACGGCGAAGAAGATGTAGATGAAGGCGTCAAAGGCCTGCCAGAGAACGAGAGAGAGAGAGAGAGAGAGAGAGGTCATTCCCAGTCCGGTCACCCGGTTAATGTTGGCCAGTTGTCACTCTGACGCTTCATCCGGAACATTCTCCGGAGCATCTTCACCTTGATGCGGACGCACCCGAAGGCACACAGTCCATGGGGACCATGTGTGACAGCAGGCTGAATCCACTAATAATGCAGAAACAGGCCTTTTGGAGCAGGGAGACAGCACTAAGCCAAAGAACAAAGATGGCGCACTGGAAGTCACTTGAAAGTTGCCACTTTAACTGAGCCCGTTTCAAACCATAATTTCGGTAGCGAGGAAGACGTGGAAATCAGCTAAAAACAATCAAATTTCTTCTTACAATTCTTCTTACATGATTGATTTAGTTTATCAACCTTTCAAATAAGAGCCAGAAAACATAATAGCAATTCTGAAATGAAAAGCAAAGGAATTTAGGGGTAAGAAGCATTTTCACTCTTCATAGACATAGATACACGGCATGACTAACATCTGTGTCTCCACTATTCTGTCCTCCCCCCACCTCTACCCCTGCATCCCATTCTTTCATCATTATTTCATTGTTTTGCCACTCAATCAGTTGGTCAGATGTCCTGATTCTCCAATTTGTTATTTGTCCGCAAATTAAGAAATCGTTAACAATCAAATACTTCAGCGTTTCCCAACCCAGTCCTTGGTGGACCCCAGACAGTCCACATTTCTGCTTCCTCCCAGCTCCCAGCTGACCTGTACCAGATATTCGGTGTTCCTGATTGGCTGGGATCTGCGAGGGAGCAAAAACGTGGACTGTCCGGGGTTCCCCGAGGGCTGGGTTGGGAAACACTGAAATACTTGATTTAGAATTGCGTATTTTTTTCTGAATGACTCTAGAAATCTCATCTGCATTGACTCACTGTTAAGGTTTTGTTTAAAATCAAGTGCTGTGGGGTAAATATTTTGGCCACAATGCAGTGCTTAATTTAAAGAGCTAAGTATGATTTTAATGAATGAGTAGAGTGACCCATGGCAGATTATCTAGAAGCAGTCAAAGCAAAAATGGAGAAAAAGCACAAAAAATACAGGGTATGTTCTGGTTGGCCTGGGCTGAAATCCGTTGGCTTGTGTCTAACGCACCATGCCGTTTCGTACATTATAATTTGCCATTTCTTTGGGATTACTACTCTGGTAGCCATGGTGATACAGTGAATGTCCTCTGTTTAGGTTCCGTTCCGGAGGGAGCTAGAGAAACCATACCTGCATAGGTCTTTATCCTCTCCACTGAGACGGGAGAGTGCGGACCAGTACTTAACCTCCCCGAGTGCGGTGGCGTGGGTGTGCAGGCGCATTCAGAGCCTCTCGAGAGTGACAATTGTCGCGGACTATGAGGCACCAGTCAAAGGATGTTGCATCTCTGCACTGACTGGGAAGATGGCCTCTCCTGACATTTTTGCAGAACCTGGTCTGCTCGGCTGACCCTAATGCTGGACCGCGTGAAGCTTCATAGGGTCTCCATAGTGCAGCTGAAACGCTAAATAGGATTTTGCTGCTTTAACTTCAGGACACAACACAGATGCCCCAGGAGCAAAATTATCTAAATTAAACCACTCTCTCCAGCCACCCCCTCTCTAGCCAACAGTCTGCTACAGTCTGTAAGAACTATATCTATTACGTTTTTATTGGGCTTTTCAAATATTGAGCCATTTAAATGAATCGACACAAAAACGGCATATTGTCATAGTTACAGGTTAGTCTCGATAGTTTGACACCATTATAATTACAGTCTGTGAGTTCTTAGTTCAGCCAAAATGCAACCTAGAGCGATAAAGGGTTGTAGTCAGCAGTGAGGCATGAGACAAACCCTAAAAAATGCAGCAGATGTACTGCTGGGCAAACAGAGGCAGAGAATAAAACACCCCCACGAGAGTAAAATATCGTGCGGGGGTTTAGAGCTGCGAGTGGCTCTCCGCTGCATTCCTCTAGGCGCAGAAGGGGTCAGCCTGCCACACGTCTTATGAAGGCTTAAGGCACAATCACAGAAACGGGGGGGGGGGGGGGGGCCGGCTCTGCATGGGCTGCGAACCAAAATTAAGCAGAAAAACACAAAGTCCCCGGAGATAACGAGAGGCTTAAGGTGGTGGAGGAGAACCCCGGGGAACCTGGCAGCAGTTATTAT
>JAODJX010000097.1:5308327-5323449 GCA_026776945.1 Isichthys henryi
TGTGTCTGGTGTCTGCCGCCATTTCCTTTCTCCCTCCTTTCCCCCTCTCCCGGGCCGGGCCGCCCCGCCCGCTCCGGCCGCGGGCGGGCCCCCCCCCCCCCCCCCCCCCGGTGCGTCATTGGGCTCGTGAGTAAAACCCATAATCCTCCAGGGGTGCTGGATAAATCACCTGACCCTACACAAGCACTCCAAGCTTCAGTCTCAGCTGAATATGTGTGTCTTTCACAGGAGAGTGAGACAGGATATGTGAAAAGAAACCTACCAATGTACCTGTGCTCCATACGGGAGGACAGTATATCCAGTGAGACAAACCCTGCGCTTATTTTACCATCCCTGAAGGGGGCTCCCTTCCCAGCGTCTGAACAGCGGAGTGCAGTGTAGTCATCGAGTAGTGACTGCTTTACTTTAGAAAGCGCAGCTCTATTTTACTAACTTTCTCTTACTCTGGAACTAGTCTTGTAAAAACTAACTCAGAGTGCAGAGCTCCCCCTATCTTTAACAAAACGATTTTTTTCCCCTATAAAATGATATCTGGAGCAGAGCCAGCTGACCCTCTTCATAAAGGCAAAAATAAAGGAGGGAATAATCCTCCGAGTTGTGAGGCAGCTGTTGAATAACACAGGCTGCTGGCTATGGGGATGATTTGCATCACAATGCTTCGCATCCCCAGTGCTGATTTACTCTGAGCTGCAGCCGGCCTCCAAAGCCTTCATCTCGTCTGAAGGCTGTAACTGCTACGATTTACACTAAGAGGGCGCCTGTGGCCGGCTCCAACCGCGTTCCGCTTACACCGAAGGCCTTGTTGGGCCCGGCCTTGCCATTCCAGCCTTCATATCATGCAGCTCTCATCACGCTAGATAATAAAAGCCACAAGTTAATGTTGTTTTCTTTTCTTTACCTCATTGTTTAAGGCCAGTGTACTAGATGTTTACCACCTCCCAGGTATAAAGCTACTTGAAACAGCTGTTGCTGTGCAGGGAAAAGTTAATACACATTCATCTTTTTTATTAAATTTGTTATAATAGCCCATTAAAATTACTCAGGACTGGGTTATTCATTTGCATTAATATGGCTTCATATTATAAAACACAGACAGAATGTAGTATATTTGAATTCTTATCATCAGTCCATTGCTCAAAGTAACCACTCTGTATATATTTAAGGAAGATCCTTCTCTCTGGACTGAATTATGGGAGAAAAACTTTGGTACTTTAGAGTGCAACAGGCCGCTCGAGTGCATACTAATAATTCATCTAAAAGAGCGTTTCTCAATCCAGTCCTTGGGGACCGACAAAAAGATCATGTTTTTGCCTCTAACGGAAGCTGAGAGGGAGCAAAAATGTGGACAGTTTGACAGGGAGCTCAGAGGGAGCAAAAATGTGGACAGTTTGACAGGGAGCTCAGAGGGAGCAAAAATGTGGACTGTTTGACAGGGAGCTCAGAGGGAGCAAAAATGTGGACTGTCTGACAGGGAGCTCAGAGGGAGCAAAAACATGAACTGGCTGTGGGTCCTGGAGGACCGGATTGGGAAACACTGATCTATATAATGGAGGGCCTCCTCTGTCTCAGCATTAATCTCCCACAGTGCAGCACCACTGCAGGTGACATCTGGCTCCCCCCTTTTCTTATCCCATTCCCTTGATCTCCCTGGCTCTTTCCACTGCCCCTCCTCTTCCATGTCATGCAGGCAGAAACAGCTGGATTACTGGCATCCACAACCTGCATTACACACGTCGCTCCATGGCTGGCTTCCGCCCCACCCCTCCGCCTTCCCCGGTATAATTTATCATGGCGGCCTGCAGCAGGTGCTGTCCTTAGAAGTCTCCCGTGTGTCATGCCAACTCTTATTTGCACCAGCAGCACTCTGTGTCATAAACAATAGCCCATGAATACCCCAAGTGCATCAATCCACTTGTCCCAGTTTACTGCACTCGTGCTGCATCCCACCACCTCCTATTCTCAAATGTATCTGAGCCATAAACTGCGACAAAGGCGCCTCGTATGCAACTTCCGAGCCACGAGAATGTGAACGCAATAATGAGGGAAGCTCAACGGGACCGAGACGACAGTGCGAACACGGCAGATTCGACAGTTAGAGGCTTTGCCTTCAGGGAAAAACCAAAGAGGAAAAAATATGGAGTGTTTAGGGTTGGGGAAAGTGGCTTGAATGAAACGAGCTGGTGATTGATGCGGAGAAACCCGTGTTGCTTGGGTGAAGGGCAAATGCTAGCCAGCTAGCAATCATGTAAGTGTGCATTATGGGTAAGTGTGCATTACGGGTGAGTGTGCATTATGGGGTGTGAATTTTCCCACGGACAGCATTCCCACAAAAGCTTGAGGAGGAAAGTCTAAGATAATGATAAAACTGCAAGAAAGGGCTTCAACCGGTTGGAATCTCTATATGTGCAGTTAGTGCTGGGAGGAGGTGTTGGGGCCCAGTGGGTTAACGTGCCTGTCTAATAACCAGAAGGTCCTGGGTTTGAATCCAAGCCGTGCCTTTGGATGGCTGTGAAAGTAAGGTCCACCTTAGCCCATGTTCTTACTTCCTCTCAGTTCCCAACACACCTATACCAGGTATTTTTGATTATTTGATTTGGGGGTGCTGTCAGTTGGGAGGGACTGTTTGGCGGTCCCTGAGGACTGGGTTGATGATAAAATATATGACAGAGCGAAACAGCCAGGATGGCCATAAATTTGGCATTTACTGCTGTGGGTTCTGGGAAAGTTCTCTGTTCTGAATTCTGGAGATCAGCAGTGTTTGTTTAACGTTGCATGAACGTTCTTCTGCAGATTCGTTGTTTACAAAGGTCTCCTGTATCATTTTGGCACGTTATGTCTGCAGCCAACACTGAGTGCAAATGGTGACAGTTCAGCCAATGGGAAGGCGCAACGCTTTACCTCAAGGTCATGAAGCTGACATTTAGACAGCAAGGCCGGTCAGACGTCAGGGCCTTGAGCTCAATCCACCATTTTGCTCCACCCTCCCCCCATTTTCTCATTCCTTCCAAGGCTGGAAACAGCAGTGAAAACTACACATGGAGAACTTCCATATTACTAGGCAAAGCCTTGACTGGAACCAGATCTCACCACACATCAAAACACCACAGAATCATGCTCCCATCTCCCCGTAAAAGAAGGAACATTCACTCAAACTATCAGATCTTTAAAATCATGCTCTTTCTGCACTGGAAAATCACCGTGTAATAAATCATCACAACATCAGAATTATGCATCATTAGGAAAAGCTGAAAGGAGGACGGTTCCTTTGCAGTTTGTAAGCTTTTTTATCTTTGAATTCATCCAATAAGAAAAAAAGGCCAAGATCTAAAGGGCGATGTTGGAGCGCAGAGGCGCGAAGCCCCCTGGGAGTAGAACAGACTTCATAAAGAAAGCACAACCTGTAGAATCAATGGCTCGATCCAGCTCAGATTTAAACCATGAGTTCAAAGAGGATTATCCGATGCCCGGATATTCTGTTAGTCTCCAGGCAACAGGTAGGATCCACTTACTGGATGCAATTTTACCATAGATAACGTGGCAACCATAGCCTGCCATTGGTGCAGTACTCACGTGTACAGGGCAGCTGGGGGCACTAAAGGATATGGGCTGGAGACCATGCGGATACACCAGCTCCGCGGGCAGGTGGTCTGCTTGAGGCAGAAGAAGACCACGGGGGCCAGCTCTGGGAAAGGCATCACCAAGGAACTCAGGTCACTGCTGGCGTCATCGCCCTGCCCCAGGTCCTCGATGGTCTCCTCCCCCTGGGCAGGGACATAGTCCTCACACACGCCTGCTCCAGTGTGAGACACCCCCAAGGTTCCGGGAAACTCCTCACTCGTCATGGCGTCTCCGTGTCCTAGGATAGAGAACAACAATGGCGGAAAGCCGTCTGCAGATACGCACAGACCGCAACAACGTTTTTTGTCTATATTCTGTTTGTGTCGTGTGATTCTTACCAATTGTTAGTGAGGAAAAGGTGCTCCACAGCACGACAATAGATCTACCGCCCCCACGTTTACGGAACTGAGGAATTGGACATGATAAATACCAAGTTTTTGGTTTCTGATTTTTTTTTATTTTTTTTTTTAAAAAAAACGACTAAGAATAATCTTCAGTTTCAGTGCCGAGCCTGACACGATTTGAGAAAGCCAGAGAAACAGCTGAGTGTCGATTGTGGTTTTATGTGCTGAAATACTGTGCAGGGAAGCTGACAAGCTTTACTGTATACAGCCGCAGCCAGTCGATAACAGGAGGGACCGGCGTCGTGGAAGGAATCACTGAGAAACACTGCAAACAAACCAAGAATGCAACAAATAAATATTTACACCCCCAGCATACTGTCAGTTCGTTATTGTGTGAGTTTAAAACATTTTATTTTAAGCACTTTTTTGAAGTACAGTGCCTGCAGTATATGTTGCATTCTTATTAGTCTTTTTTAAAATGATTTACTTTGCCTTAAATTCGGCCTGTCTGTCTATGCAGTTTAATATACGCCTTGTCTGTGTTTTAAGCTATCTCGACTCTCTTTCTCCGCAAATTCTCCCACGGTCTGTGTCGCCGTTGACAATCACGCCTGAAAATCTGAGCCACGCCGGCGTTTTCGGCTGGCTGGCGTGGCGACAAGGTTTGGTGTGATTGCAGCATTATTACGTTTCTACTGCCGAGGCACTGTGGCACCACAGAGAAACAGTCGGCGTCCTGTCATCGCTGTGGCTGGTGGAGTGACAGCAGTCACATGCCTTCACGCTAGGGTTCCCCGTTCTTTGCTGCTCCGACGGGCGCACTGACAGGGTCACATATTCACAAATCGGCACAGGAGTCAAGCTGCCGGGATTGTGGGGACAGTCACCGGCGTGACTCTGCCGTAATGCTGGTGTTTTCCCCTGTCAGGGTGACAGGAACGGCGTCGTAACGATTGGGCTGTGACATTGAAGTTAAGTCGGTGTTCTGCTCTGCCAGGGACAGTGGGGACACTGTCATGACAATCAAACCTTGGCACAGGAGTAGAGTTGGCATTCTTCACTGCCAGCGTAGCAGGGATGGTGACAATGACAATCATACAGTAGTAACAAACTGTCACAATATGACGCGAAACATAATACTTATTTGTTTAGTGGGCATTTTGAGAAACAAAGCTACTGAATCTGGCCAGCTCTGAGCAAACAAAAGCATTTCGCGATGGAGGTAAGGTTTTCATGGCCATATAACAGGAGGCTGGTACTTCAGAGCGGTCAAAACAACTTATGGACAACTTGGGATCCAGAGGCCTTCAGGTCAATGACAAGAGGACAAGAAGGTAGGAGTTGAGGGGCAAAATGTAGAAGAAATCTCCCAGGGGGGGCTGCTGTGCCTTTTCCGACATGAAAGGGAGCCTCGAGTAGAGGGCTGACATTCACCCCTCTTCAGGCGCCCCTTTAAAAAAAAAAAGAAAACAGCCTCCCCTTGCTTCTCGACTGTGAGTCCAAGCCCAGCGTTGAAAGAGCGACTCTCCTTTTGAGTTAGTAACACACCAGTCAGATTTCAGCACAAAAAAAGCAGGAAGAGACAGAATTTTGAAGGCACGTTTAAATATTAAACACACAAACAAAACCCCTGACTGGCTTTGTGTGAGGATACATATTCAGCCTGGGTGGACGCACACGCACACACACACACACACACAGACACATACTCTTTCTCTCTCATACTAGGGGCTATTTACACCAGAATGGCATTTCTTCAAAGTGTGGAAGAAAGACAGAACACACAAGAAAAGGGTAAACTGGAAGTGGATCAGGTAAAAACCAATAAGCCACGTAACTGGCAGCAGGAACCTGCCTTGTGCTGCCAGTTACATATAGGGGAAACAAATCCAAGAATGACTCTGAGCACACTGCAATCATCGCAGCAGGTCTTATGCTGCTGCCACACACTAGCTGAAGGCCAGGAAGCAGAGCCTGAGTTGCTCGTTTGTTTCCTCTGTTAGTTGAGTGGGGAATAGCTACTTGGATGGTAAATGGCGCTATGGAGGCTCATCATGGGTGTGTACATGGGTGGACCAACAGGGGCACTGGCGCCAGCTGAAAGTTGATTGGCCCCCTGGTGCTTATTCCCCTGTCACTCACTGAAAACAAAGATTTCATTGGCTAATAATAAGGTTGGACCCTCCTTATCACTTACAGCCTCTCTTACGTCCACCTTCTTGAAAATCCTAGAATCACCACTAGGGGGGGTCCACAGCTGATTGCCTCTATTTGCAGTGTGTTATGATAGCTGGCTACTGTCCCCCCCCAAACATTTTTTTTTATAAAAATGGAGCACTAACAGTAGTGCCAGGTGGGTCAGCTTAGCGCAAGGCACCAGTAAATTAATGATTGTGGCCGGAGATTTTAATTACCTTAACGAGTCTGTGGAGAGCACTTTCCCCTGCAGCTAAAGTGCAGCGTAAAGGAATCTGTGGGTCTGACCCAAAATGTAATCAGCGCCTGTCTGGCCTGTCCAGGTCCCAGATTGGCAGGGCGATAGACCCAGGTAGCATTGAGCGTGACCACAGAGCTGAAAGAGCCAAGTACGTCCAGGGAGACCTCGGTGCAGGCCGGAAGCCGTGCCGTGTGAATCGTTTACTGAAAGGCAGGTCAAGGCTACGTCTGGAACATTCCGGTAATCCGTCTCTAAGAACCATAACCTGAACGGCACTTGCGACTGCTCCTCTGCAGGAAGCCAGATGTCATAAACTAAAGGTCTGGGTGTCAGTGCTTTGAACACGGGGGTTAGTGCTTAACATTTCAGAGGGTTTTGTTATCAAGGCAAGTAGTGCATGGAAAAGTCTCAGAAGTCGCTTGAGCAAGTGGGGGGCAAAGCTGGTCAGCTGACCCACATCGCCTAGCAAGCTAGCCGGAGTGTTCATTACCGGCATGAATCATGGGGGCTCCTTAAAAGCCAACCCCCTGTGGTCACTTCTGAGGCCTGACAGTCAGGCTTGACAGCTCTCACACATCTGGCGTGACACTCATGCTTTCAGACTCTCAGGAAATCTTACATCAAATCTATATTATTCCATTTTGAACCTAAAATTAGCTACCTCAAAGCATTGGGGTAGTTTGTAAACCCTAGAGACTATTTACAAGGTAATAAAACTGTTACATACATGTAAATGTGTGTGTAGACTTGTCTCATTGAAAATCCACGGCAGGGTGGGGGACGTCAGTCAGCTGACCAAAGTTGGCCAGCCTGGAGAATCAAGTTATCTCCTATACTGCAGATCCCCAGATGCTGGAGAACCTGTGTCCACTTCACCGATGAGAATCCCTGCAGATAAGCGTGATGTCACACTGCCGGCGCCTTGAAGCAAACGTGGTAGGACACAGAGCGCCATCGGGTGGCGGACGCATCCAGTGCCATGCCTGAAACAGGGGGGCCATCTGGAGTGTCATTTCAAATGGGAGGCTACAGGCTCTCACTGATATTCCCCCACGGCTGGATTTCTCTTTCGCCGCTCTTGTTCTTGCTTGTGAAAAGTGGCTTGAACTTTGAAAGGGAACCAGGGAAGTTTAACACCGGGAACTATGGCTGTCACTTTAGGTAAAAGTCTGTGCAGGTCACTTTAACGAAATATGATTTAACCACTTTATAAAGTGAAGTCTTCTCTTGGTTTGGGTGCGAGAATCAATCTATATGAGATTATGCTCTTTGTGTGGAACAGCTGGGACGTTACGGGTCGCCCAAAGACATCAGCACAGGCTGTACTGAATCTGCCACTGTCCCTAAGGACTGTCCCCTATCATGTTGATTGGTGATCAGTGTGCAGCACCCTGCATCACCTCCCTGCGTCTCTGCGGGTGATGTCATGTTTGGCACGATCAGCGTCCCGTCCCGTCCCCCCACCCCCCATAGCTCAAAGCTCATTCCCTCCCACGTCTGTCAGAGAGAGACACAGGAAATCTTTGAAGGGTCTTCTCATGCTAACAGCTAACTGCAACCTCAGCTCAAGCCTGTGGGTTCCGAACAGAAAGTACGCTGTTATAGCTGGTATTCAGAGCAGATATAATATAACGCAGCCTCTGTCGTGTTGACCTGAAAGACGGCTCTTCGTCTCGTCACAGTCAAACGGCCCAAGATGAAATTCCCGCCTTGCTGAACTCCTACATTTTTCAATACAGACACGCGTCACAGTCTAGCTGCTGAAGAAATGTGACTTTAGGACATCTGCAATTTAAAGTGAATAATCAGCCCACCCCCTTACCCCTCCCACCCCCTCCACAGCCGCAGGCCACCTCCCGTCACTGTCCTAATTTTATCTCGTTCTCTTTTCACTGGAAATTTCACATTTTACCAGCTGGTCTCACAGGCTCATACATCAGACTTATTAAACATCCTTGAATCTTTTCCGCTCTTGTAAAAATTGTTCCCCAGCCTTGAAATGAGGGTTATAAAAACATTAGGGGGAATCCACCAGAGTAGGTTGGCGAGTTCAGGAGTGACGTCACTGTAATGACCCCTCCCACCCGCTCTGGCACACAGCTGTGGAGCTTGTAACCACGGCAACCTGGCGGGGGAGTCCAGTCGAGCCATCCCTGCATGGCTTTGCCCCAATGCCCTGGTGGTGTTGCACCGGGCAGGGTGCTTGCTGGGACAAACAGACTTGTCATTGCAGCTTGGTAAGTTCACCCTCTTCAAGCCATTAATTACATACAGAAGGACAACAACCCAATTTCACGGGGCGGGGGGGAGGGGGGGGTCCCTTTAAGGCCTACGACATGTATACTACAAAGACTCACATGCATAATTTACACTCACACACAAACTATTCAGTGGCACAGGGTCAGGTGACAGGCCTCTTATGTTTACTCTCTCCAGGCTGCACCATTTGCGTTAGCAGAACGAAATCATGGGGTCGGCTTTGAGTATGTTTGGTGAACACCGGGGATGAAATATAAGGGGAGGGGGGGTGATGGTAAAATGCGGTAGGTGCAGTTAATTTAATCATTTGGCAATCCTATTAAATTACTAATGACCCTACTATGGTCTTCTGGTTTTTCAGTTTCCTTTAGTGTGTTGTAAACGACACTATGTAAACGACACTATGTAAACGACACTATGTAAACTGTCTAAGGCCCTAAGTATGCACCCAATGGAGTAACTCTCACTACAGAAACCACTCTTCTCTAATCTGGCTGAAACGCCTTGTTGGAAATCCAGCCCTTACTTCTGTGACATGGTGAGGTCACCTCGTAACACAATCTTTATTGGCTGCCTGTCTGCAAAGATCTGTCTGCAGACTGCAAGACTGGGGCAGAACATGTAGGGCAAGCTGACCAATCAGAGCACGCTGGACTTATTGGGGGGTGGGGCTAAAAGTTCTAACAAAGCATTTCAGACAGAGTTATAGAGTGAATAATGATGTACAATAGGAGGGAAATAATGTGTTTTTCGAACACTGAAGCATGTAAATCTGCTCTAGTAGACCTCAAACATAAAAGTATGTACAGTGAAGTTAGAATCCCCACCCGCAGCCACACCCCTGTACTGCAACCTCATATTCAGCCCTCGTGTCCCTCTAGCTCAGAAATGGCTTCCCTTCCCCAAGCTTCCCCTCCTTACTGACTTTCCCATCTGTTTCCCCATCCTCTCCTCTAGTCCTGAAGACCTGTTCTCTGACCCAGCTGAAATGAATCAAACAATAAATAAGTGACCTTACTCAAAAAATAAAAGGGTGTGAGTTTCCAGAGACCATTCCCAGTGCTGCCAGTGGTCAGAGGCACTGTCACTGGGAGAGGGCCATTCTCCTGACCCCAGGCTGCTGGATCTGCGCCTGTCTCCCATGATCGATGCTCACTTATCACACCCTGGCTGCTGTTTTCTATTGGAAATGTGCAGTGTTCAAACGCAGTGGATCTTCGCGTGATTCATCCGTCACTCATACATGTCCTGCAGCCACCCCCATCTGGCCCCGAACCCCTGGAGGTTTTCATTTCAGCTCCTTTGTTATCCTCTCCTAAAGGCCCCCTCCCCCACCCAGCCTTTTATACCCAGAAATATCAACTGTTATGTCTCTGATGCCGTTTAGGGTTG
This sequence comes from Isichthys henryi, assembly GCA_026776945.1. NCBI lineage: Eukaryota > Metazoa > Chordata > Actinopteri > Osteoglossiformes > Mormyridae > Isichthys > Isichthys henryi. The sequence continues at coordinate 5,318,378 of JAODJX010000097.1, forward strand.
TATATCCATTATCCAGCACAGGGTGACAGTGAGACAGTGAGCACCATCCATGCCAGGTGACGCACAGTAGGGACTTTAGAAGCACCAGTTCACCAATCAAATGTCTTTACATGGAATAAACAGAGAAAGCGTGCAAACTTCCACTTGAGCATAGCCAGAGGCCGTATTCAAACCCCCAGCCACCCATCCGAATCGCAACTTATTTGACACCAATAAACTAAACCATCCCGCCATTTTGCTGAAACATTCACATTACATGTTCTGTGAATGAATGTCCAGTAAACACTGTCAAGATTTGTATTATATAGGTAACATATTATAAAGCTGTCAATTATAATGCACTATAGATACCTTCATGATGTGTTATAATGCTCAGTATATGAATTAAGCATGCTTTGTACTGCATTTATAGTGCATTATAGATGACAGCTTCATAAACATTCATAATGCCTAATAAACGTTGTTCGTAAACATTCATAGTGTATAATAAACATGGCTACAATGTGTAATGCCTTTTAAAAAAATAATAGTTATGTTTATACTGCTTTATGAATGAATTATAATGCAATCATAGACATGGTATTCACAGAAAGTGTTGCCATCATAGGTACGTCATTCAGGTCCAGAGAATAAAAATCCAGATGAATATATTGTTCCAACCAACCAGTTGATTATTACCAGTCACAGTCACAGATTACTGAACTGGTTGGTTTGAGCAAAATCTTGGTCTGGACTTTTACTCTTTGGAACTGACCTACCCACCTCTGGTTACCATGAATTGAAAGCAGAAAGAGGGTATGAAAGGTTTTTCTTGGTAGACTGGGATGTGCATCCACGTGTAGAGCACAGGCAGTAACCCCAGCCCATCTTCAGCACCACCCATGGCTGACTATCAGGTAGAGCTGAGGAATGGAGCCAGGCTTGGAGATCTGGGCCACATACCACTGAGAACAGGCACGAATCTCCATCTAATCCTGCTCAGGAACGTGAGAGGAACCGATCCTGCTAGCATCCTCGTCCAGCGCGGACAGACATTCGAAGGCATCCATCCCCCCCCACGCTAACGCAGGGCACACCGCTGTGAAGGAAAACCTCGTTTGTTCTCACAGATTGTATTCAATATGTAGATCTTCACACTTCGGTTCCAGGCGAAAACAAGGGGTCACTGCGGGACAGCTCCTGTTTGCTGTTTGCATGCTGTAAGAAATGTGTCACGTGGCATTAACCAACCGGAACCCTGGCCCTCCTGATACGCTCTGATGCTATTCACAGTAGATCACATGGGTCTGTAATGGCTCTCCAACAACACACTCTGGCAAGAGGAGAAAGCCAACAGTAGCTGGGTTACAACGTTTTCCAAGGACCTCGTTAGACGCCACCATGGGGGGGGCTTCAGTCTCTCAGAGAGACATTGGAACACTGATGGCAGCCAAGGGACCGTATGTGTAATCGTCTGTATGCAGAAGATGTCTTACCTTTACTAACCTCCCCTGGACCTAAAATTAAATGGGATGTCAGGACAGAGAACACAGCTGGGGATGGCTGTGAAGGTGCGTGGGGGAGGGTATTTGGCTGGTTAGGTGTGGGTGTGCTGGGGGGGGGAGCCGTGGACCCTGCCGGTCCACACCAGGTCAGAAGGGGGCAGCGTCAACAGAATCAAAGGCTTTTCAAGCCGAAAGTTGTGTTTCGGTGACACTTTGGATTTGAGTCAAGTCCGAATTCATCCAGAGCGACAGCTCTTCTCAAATAAAGAGCAATTAAAGAGCCGAAGGAAGCAGATAGATGCATGCAGAACCCTGACGGGACTGAAATAAGCCCACTTTTGCAGGGCTTCCATGCATCTTAGTAATACAGCTAGGGGGTGATGTCCACTCACACGCTAAACCTGTTAGCATTCTGGTGCAGCTATGCATGCTCTTGTATTTCACATTAGCTATTCATGAAAATTGGGGCCCTAAAAGCCAGCCAATAAAGTTTCGAACGATTATGTCTTAAAGCCTTGCTCGAGATTTTCCACTTGTAAACTAATCGCCCAGCTACAGAGATTTTTTTTCAATTTAGTTGTTTTGCCATTTTCATTCCCTGGAACTCCTGTTCAAGCTAAGTGGAAAACCCTAATGTTACTGCAATAATAGGAAAAATGCTTCCTAATAAAATTATAAATGAGGCAGACTTAATTGGAACACAAGCTTAGATATTACCTAGCGTGTTTCTACCAGGCTTTCTGCCGGCTTTATGGGCTATCATTAAGTCGCTAATTTTCCATGGCATGTGGCTTACTTGAATAAATCAAGCACAAGATACTGATTGATCGAGTCCATATGAACCACACAGTGAGTGACGGGGGTCACATGGTCAGACAGATCTTCTTATTAAACTGTAAGTAGGTCCCTGGTGAGATCATTCCAGGGATTAATGCTGAATGGTGACCTTTCCGGAAAATGGGGGTTGGGGTACATTGGGTTGATTGATCCTAAGCTCGAAACAAAGGCTTAGAGGACTGAATCAAGAGCGGTAGGCCGCTGATGGGACTTTGGGGTTGAGGCATTGTTTTTGGCAGATATCTTCTAGCAGGAAGCACTGGTGCCTCAGCCATGTTCCGGCATGACCTCCAACCATGGCTGTGCCTGAATCGTAGCTTCCAGTGAGGTGGATCAGGTGTCAGGTGACAAGAGGCCTATCCATGGGGTTTCTCTTAATTGAATCAGCATGTCTGCATTTCATTCGAGATTAACGGGTTTGCAGGAAAGCAGTGGCATGCCTGGTGGGTGGGCAGAGCCAAAGAAATTCAGATAAGGAGGAGAGGAAGGGGAGCCAACAACGGAGAAAGAGCTCACCAAGGGGGACCATTACCCTGCTGTATTTTGACTTCAGGTCCACACCTCCCTTTTCTACCCCCACCACCACCACTTTCTCTTTTGTTTTCAGAAACATGCATTGGAGCAAAGCCGATGCCAGGGTGCCCCCTAGTTGCATACGAAGAGTGAGCATAGACGGTGTCGGGTCGACGCTGGGGTGGCATGCTTCGGCGAGGAGAAAACGGGTGCAGGGCAGGCGTGAAAGCACACCCTGCAACTGTGAAGGCGGCAGCCAAGAGAGACAGCCAGGAATGGAGGGTGACAGAGAGAGACAGCCTGGGATGGAGGGCGACAGAGAGAGACAGCCCGGGATGGAGGGCGACAGAGAGAGACAGCCCGGGATGGAGGGCAACAGAGAGAGACAGCCCAGGAAGGAGGGCGACAGAACGAGACAGCCCGGGATGGAGGGCAACAGAGACAGACAGCCCGGGATGGAGGGCGACAGAGAGAGACAGCCCGGGATGGAGGGCGACAGAGAGAGACAGCCCGGGATGGAGAGCGACAGAGAGAGACAGCCCGGGATGGAGGGCAAGAGAGACAGACAGCCCAGGAAGGAGGGCGACAGTGGATAGAGGGAGCAAGCTGCAAGCAGACGTATTCAGTATCTAAGAAATGGCAATTACTGCAGTGTCTGGCCTGGGAGGAAGTTTAAGGAAAGATAGGAGGGAAGATGGAGTGAAAATGAGACTATTAGTGCGACGAGAATGTGGCGGGAGGCGAGCCTGTTGTTTTAGCAGAGGACAGACTGTGGAGGCGGATGATTGGAGAGTTGGAAAAGATCACATGGCTGTTCAGGACGAGTCAGCAGTGCTCTGTGATCAGAAAGTGGCCTCTGGGGTATGACGAACACAGACTCCTAGCAAACAGTGGGACATCTACATGCAGTATTTCATCCCAATGGTCACTGAAATGAAAACAACCCACAAAACGAATGACAGATGCATCTTTCACTGAACATCCAGCTAAATTTCATAGCTAATGGCTCAAGGCAGGGAACAACTGAGGATGAGGCACCGACCTATTGCTGGGCTCACTCACACCTACAGGCTATTAGATAACCCCAATGAACCTCAGCATTTTTCTGGACAACACAGGGAGAACATGCAAACTCCACACACAGAACCCTCACCGAGACTTAAACCCAGGGCCAAGAAATGTAAAGTGACAGTGTTAACCACTGCACCATCCCCGTGTAAATGCCGTACTCTTGCTAGTAACCATGAGTCAGACCAACTTTGCAAACTCTACACCTACCTTCCATACTTCCATACTACCCATTCCCTCCTGCCAACACATAAACAGTTAGGGGTGGTTGTAAATATCATAACATATAACCACAGGCGATCAATAAAATCAGGCGACTTCTTTGGGGTCATCAATTTACAGGTATTCTGTAGGGTTTTATAATCTCTGACTAAAATTCCCATAATCCTCTGCGCATCACACAGGAAATTTCAACATATAGCTGTGGATAGCTGTGTCGCCTCTGGCTTACTCACTGGGGGCTTTGGGTGTGGATGCTGTAAAGCGCTTTGAGACGATGTAATGTTGTGATAATGCGCTAAACTAAAATAAATTTGTTTGTTGTTGTTTGTTTGTTGACAACGTGGAAGCTTCACAAGTCAAAGTCTGTGCCTGGTCCTCTGTGATGCTTTTGTCTGTGATTAAAAGTTCGTCTTCCAGTCCCTTTTGCATATGATTTCTCTGAGGGACATATGAAGTTTGCACAAAGGGCATGGAACCTACCCAGTGCTGGTGTCACTGCATTCTGCCTTTTCGTTGCATGGTAGGAAGGTCCACAGAGTGGGCTGAGAAGCTTTTACAGCCTGCAGTTTTTTGACATAAATGCAAAGGAAAGTTTTTCCCTTGTGGCCACAGTGCCAAAGGCTGCATATGGTTAATAAGTACATTTGCTGCCCATGTGCTGCAATTTGCCACTTTGCTCTATCAACCAGGATGGATGCCGGAATTTACCTTCTTATAATTCCATATATGTCTATCATTTTAATAGTAATACTTTCTAGATTTATTACCAATCCGTGATCCAATTTAGCTTTTCCAATTCAGGCTCACAGGGACCCTAGAAAGGACACAATGCACGGGATGCCCTGGATGAGATGCTAGTCCATCACAGGGCATGTCAGGGAAAGCGCCAAAGCTTTCACCCTAACTGCTGCACACATCAAATATGTGAGACATACACTCTTGTTTTAC
>JAODJX010000097.1:5337199-5351471 GCA_026776945.1 Isichthys henryi
GTGTGCTCTGCCTCGTGCCCTGTGATGGACTGGCATCCCATCCAGGGTGCCCTCTGCCTCGTGATGGACTGGCATCCCATCCAGGGAGTGCTCTGCCTCGTGCCCTGTGATGGACTGGCATCCCATCCAGGTTGTCCCCTGCCCCATACCCTGTGATGGACAGGCATCCCGTTCAGGGTGCCCCCCCCGTCTCATGCCCTGTGATAGACTGGCATCCCGTCCAGGGTGTCCCCTACCTTGTACCCTATGACAGACTGGCATCCCATCCAGGGTAAGTAAACCTATCCAAATAACCATGCTTAAAGAAAATCTTTAAGTAATCAATAATATAAATCACTAAAGGAACACTGCAGTGGTATGTTTGAATGGGTTACTGATAAAGGCTACACAGAAATCCGCAAATTAGCTGCCAGGTTTTCTGGGCACACATGTCTGCTTTTGCTTCTTGTAGCTGTAAGCATAACACTGACGTGTTTATCGTTTCTGGTAAAAACCTTCCCAGCAATTGAGGCTGCAGAGCTCCGGTAAAGTGGGTCGTCAAGACTGATTGCGCTTCACTCCTGTGACTATTTTATTTGCAGCGATGATCATTTTGCAAGAATCAAACAAGCAATCCAGCAATTCTTTGGCCCTCAGGACACATTGAGACGTCTGTCACTGATAAGTTAAATTGCTGAGGATGGAACAAACATTTACATTTATCTTTTTGCCACTGTTTGCATTCTTTTCCTAACTTGAGAAAGTACTTAACTGTGTCCAGCTAAAGCCCTTAAACCTGCTCATGAAAAGCATTCTGAACTGGAACATTATTCAAAAGAGGCTTTTTCATTCAGTTGTACTCAGAAAATAAGGTATTTTCTTATGAAAATGTCCTATAATCCATAAACTCATGGAGACAGTCATCTTGCCCTAAATTTAGTACAGTGCGAAACCAGCTATATGTATGCTTGCAGGGTCAATGTGTGTGACTGGCAAAAATGATTGCCAACACTTTATATTATCTGCACCTTGATAATGCCTTTGAAATGAATATAATATTTGTTATTAATTATATTGAAGCTGTTAAGATATGTTAGGATGTACCTATATGCTGCTTATAAATGTTCAATGAATGCATTATGAAGGCATTATGAATGTATTATGAAGGGATTGTGAATATGCAGTTAATGAAAAAGCATTGTCACATTATTTAAAAATTACAGAACAGATACAACAAATCTTTGTCATGTTTGACTTGGCTGCATTCCTGAGGCTGCATCGCTATTTAACATATTAAAGGCAATATTACATACCAAAGTGTAAAAAAAAAACCATCATTAATTGCAATCAGCCTAATGCATGAGGCCATTAGCACAACATATGCCAGACAATAAGCACATTATGAGTCACCATATGAATTTGTAAGCAATTAATTTTGCATGTGGAGCAGACTAAATGCATGGCTATTGTGTGTCTTTAGTGAAAGGTCCCCAGTAAAAGTGTATCTAGCACCCCATGTATGAAACAGAAGGCAGTGCTCAATTTTGCTTACAATCATGCTATTCAATTTAATTCTTTTCAGTTCAATTCAATTCAGTTCTATTTGTACAGTACATTTGCACATTACATTGCCTCAAAGCGCTTTACATTATCATTGCGCAAAGCCCCCACTGTACAAGCCAGAGGCGACAGAGGCAAGGAAAAACTATTAATGTAGTTTATTCATGAAATAGTCTAGCAAAATTTTTCTTACAACTAATTGTCATTGAGTTATTACCAATTAATCAGTAGCTTTAATAAAGGCCATTCAAAGCGCATTAAATGATATGTGGGTTTCTGGTGGAAGGGTGATTTAGTACGGAGGTTGTGAAACCCACCTCTGCATCTGAATTTGCACGTCCTTCCTTTGCTTATACTTATTTCCTCACACAGTCCAAAAACATGCTGTTCAGGTCAGTTGGTGACTCTAAATTGCCATTAGTATATGCCATGTAATGGACTCATCCAGGATGTCCCTGCCGTGTAATGGGCTCATCCAGGACGTCCCCTGCCATGTAATGGACTCATCCAGGATGCCCCTGCCGTGTAATGGGCTCATCCAGGACGTCCCCCGCAATGTAATGGACTCATCCAGGATGCCCCTGCCATGTAATGGGCTCATCCAGGACGTCCCCTGCCATGTAATGGACTCATCCAGGATGCCCCTGCCATGTAATGGACTCGTCCAGGGTGCCCTCTACTTCCTGGGATGGACTTGTCCAGGGTGTCCTCTGCTTCCTGGGATGGACTCGTCCAGGGTGTCCTCTACCCTGTGATGGACTCATCCAGGACGGATGTCTCCTGCCCTGTAACGTACTCATCCAGGACGGATGTCCCCTGCCCTGTAATAGACTCATCCAGGACGGATGTCCCCTGCCCTGTAATGGACTCATCCAGGTCAGATGTCCCCTGCCCTGTAATGGATTCGTCCAGGGTGCCCTCTGCTTCCTGGGATGGACTCGTCCAGGGTGTCCTCTACCCTGTGATGGACTCATCCAGGTCGGATGTCCCCTGCCCTGTAATGGACTCGTCCAGGGTGCCCTCTGCTTCCTGGGATGGACTCCAGGCTCACCACAGCCTTGTGTAGCATAAGCGGTGACAAATGAAGGATGATTTGTTCAACAAAAAACTAGTACCATCGCATGAAGTCTGGCTGTTGGCTTCTTCTGCCCCGGTCCAAGTTCTCCAACTCGACTGTCACAAGAAAAATAAAAAACAAGAAAAAACCTCCACAGTGGTTGTCACTCTCCCTCGCTTCTGAGAGATCCGTTTGGCTTTATTTAGCACGTAATTTCACCTGCCCCTTTCAGCGGGGCAATGGCAGCACAAGGCCAGCACCCCAACCTTGTTGGTGGCCATCTTGTGTGAGAAGTCAGGACACCGGCTTGAAAAATTCAGAGCCACTTGTGGTTAGAGTTCTGGTTCCCTGGCCGTTGGGCTACCTGCTGACCACGAAAGCCCAATGCACACACTCCCCATGCCTGCACGTTTCTTGTGATCTGATTGGACGGCGACCATTTAAACCGGAATCCTGTACAAGGCTCATTGCAATTCAAGATTCAAGTAAAACTTCATTGTCTTTTACAAGTTAACATAAGTTCCTCATAAATACAGCTCATATGCAACACAACATCAGACAATACAAGTAATAAAAACAACCAATAAAAATCTTTTTTTTTGAAGCATTTAAGATGCTAATGACCGAGGAAATAAACATCTTTTTATTTGTAATTTCTTGGCCAGAAGAACTCTATCATTACCCTGATCACAGTAACTGAATATTAATGGTGATGATACTGTAATTAGTTCTGATTGAAAAGTCTGACTGACAGATGGATACACAACCAAAGAAAGCATTTAGTACTAATAAATATAAATTAAAAAAAACTGAGGACTAAGACAAAAGGGCTATTTCAGAGATAATTGTTAAAATGTGCAGCACATGGACAAAATTATTGGGACAACTGGCAATCACACCTACAGGAACTTTTATGGCGTCCCAGTCTAAACCCACAGGCACCAATATGGAGTTGGTCCCCCCTTTGCAGCTATAACAGCTGCCACTCTTCTGTGAAGCCTTTCCGTAAGACTTTGAAGTGTGTCTGTGGGAATTTTTGCCCATTCATCCAGAAGAGCATTTGTGAGGTCAGGCACTGATGTTGGACATGAAGGTCTGGCTCACAGTCTCCGTTATAGTTCATCCCAAAGTTGTTCGATAGGGTTGAGGTCAGGACTCTGTGTAGGCCAGTCAAGTTCTTCCACACCAAACTGACCCAACCATGTCTTTATGGACCTTACTTTGTGTACTGGGGAACAGTCATGCTGGACCAGAACAGGGTCTTTCCCGAACTGTTCCTCCAAAGCCGGAAGCATAGAATTGTCCGTAATATCCTGACATGCTGAAGCATTAAGAGTTTCCCTTCACTGAAACTAAGGCCGCTGTGCTTAGCCCAACCCCTGAAAAACAACCCCATACCATTATCCCTCCTCCAGCAAACTTTACAGGTGGCAAAATGCAGTCAGGCAGGTAACGTTCTCCTGGAATCTGCCAAACTCAGATTCATCCATCAGACTGCCAGACAGAGAAACGTGATTTGTCCCTCAACGGAACACATTTCTACTGCTCCATAGTGTGATGGTGGCATGGTTTACACCATGCTACCCGAGGTTTGGCATTGCACTTGATGAGGTGTTCAGCTACGGAAGCCCATTCCATGAAGCTCCCAGCGCACAGTTTGTGTGTTGGGGTTACTTCAAAGAGGAAGCCTATTGAGTAAACAGAGCGTTGGCGACTTTTACACACTATACACCTCAGCAACCGGCAACCCTGCTCTGTTACTTTACATGGTCTGGCACTTCATGGTTGAGTTTCTGTTGTTCCTAAACCCACTTTGCATTAATACCACTTACAGGTGACCGTGGAATATCTAGCAGGAAAGAAATTTCACAAACTGAAGGGGGCAGCACCACGCTTGAATTCACTGAACTCTTCAGAACAACCCATTCCTTCACAAATGTTTGTAAGCCTGACTTCAAAGCAAAGAGCTTGATTTTATACACCTGTGGTAATGGGTCTGAAGGAAATACCTGAATTCAGTGATTAAGAGGTGTGTCCCAGTACTTTTTCCCTAGTGTTACGTGCCGTAAGATTCGATAGGCTCTCCGGACGTCCTGCCTTTGCCATTCGTCAGCCGCTCCTGTGACTCCGCCTTCCGGGCCTGGCCACGCCTCCCTCGGACACTGCCACTCTGGCTTGTGTGTTTACTGTGTGTTTGTACTGCAGTGGCGAGGGAGGCGTGGCCAGGTGCGGAAGGCGGAGTCGCAGGAGTGGCTGCATTTTGCCACCTCGTGAATCTTACAGCACGTAACAAGTGTAACAGAAGGGTACAAAAATAAAAATACTAAACACTGACTCCCTAACCAAACAAACAATAAACCGCAGCAATTCACAAAAACAAAAAGGCAGTGACTCCTTAAAATAAGCTAGCAGAACCGCTCATCAGCCAGTGGACGCTGGTCTCAACGGTGTGCCTCGAGGGGAGGGGGCAGGGTGGCGGTTTTGGGAATAAAAGGAACGTAGACGCGGCCCCCCTCCAACACTGCATCTGAACAAACATGCGTGTAGCAGCATAGGAGCAAGGTGGCTGCGTTTGACGGGGGCGTTTGTGCAGCTGTGCGCATCAAAGCGCAGTGGGACACACCTGCTGGTCTTCAAAGGCCCCCCCGCCCCACGTACACACCTGCCTCGCTCTCCGCCTTTGTCTTTCTGTCGCGGCACTTTCGTAAACACCGACGCGGATCCTCCTGCATGTACGGAGCCGCGCCAGCGTGACGGGCCTGAGAGTGGCCCAAGGTCATAATTCTTACAAAGGCCTTTATGTCACGGTATTTTACGTTATGGTATTTGCTGGTTCTTTTAAACTTTTCAGTGAAGAGTCTCAGTAGCGGAGATACATCAAATCTCTTTTTCCCTCACCTTTTACTAAGAAGATTAGAAGCAGACAAGGGTGGGGTGCCACAAAGTGACCCCCCCCCCCTCCCACCGGTCAGCAACTTTTAACTGCCCCTCAAAAGGTCCCTGCTCAGGCTTGCTTGGAAGATACAGGAATAAAGCCAGATAAAAGCTGAAAAGGGTCGACAGGATCCCCACACAAATGTCACAGTTGTATCCACCCTCAACAGTCTGACTAAATTTAGCAACATATTTTTTTCCATGTTTATTTTTTAAAGAAGCTATTTAACCTAAGGGAAATGAGATTTTTATCTACAGTAATTATCATTCTGACACTCAGAAACCCAGTGCTGCACTGCATACACATTGTCCGCTTGTTGATGAGTTTCTCATGTGCCAGACGCACTGTGGACGTCATTCACTGTGTCATCACTGATTCCTATCAAGTACAGAAAAAGCAGCGATCAAAGGGAGAAAAGAGGGGAAAATTCTGAATTTCGGAATGTTGAGAGTTAAATCGAGTGGGGAAACCAATGGCTGGCCAGGTGATTATGGAGATCTGTGCTATTTAGTGGGTTTGACTAGTCTCATTAGATGTGTGATTCTGTAATTATGTTCTAAATATACTGTCGGTTCAGCTTGAGGACCGAAGCACGTCAGACAGAGAGACTGGAGGAGGACCAGGCTTATTTTTTGGCCAGTGGCTGTTTCAGCATGAATGTGAGGGGGTGGGCGAGGTGCTAAGGTCCGATTTCCCAGAATAACAAAGGAAAAATGGAGTCAGTGGGGGTGGAGCTTGTACACAGGGTGACATGGGAAGGGCACAAAAGCAAGTTTGAGTTTGCAAAAATTTGAGGAACGGGAAACGGCAGAGGCAAAGGTACCTAGAAGAGGCGGATTAAGGTAAGTAGGGACGGGTTCCCAAAATTTTCAGCCCACGGCCCCCAAATGGGGGGGGGGGGATTTCACCCATGAGCAGGACCACTCTGTAAATTGCATATTCTGATTGTAACATACTCTGCAAATCATTTTTGTAACCGCCCCCTGCTGCCGTCTCGGACCCCCGCTTTCTAAGCCGCAGTCCTAAACTCCACGCATCTTCTTTAAAAATGTTTCTGAGGTTCTGTTTCCTTCAGGCAAAGATCTGAGTCACGGAAAACTGCCGACATGGCAGGAAACAGAACAGAAGTAAATTCACTGAGAAGCGTACATGTGGTGAATGTGGATGTCATACCAGTCTCAACCTGTCCCTTTTTATGATTGCATATCTAATCGGGGGGTCGGGGCAGTAATCATACACATTTGGATAAAGTGTGTAAGGATGGTGGAGGAGCTACTGAATGAAGGATGATCAGGTGACCAGGGTGGCTTGTGCTGATTGGCTGCACCTATTCCCTGTTCAAGTCTGAAAGGATAAGTTGATATTTTTTGTGAAATCAGCCGTAAAGCATGTGATGGCTGCAAGGTACATCAGCCCTCAGAAACACAGTGAAAAAAGTTGTTCACCAGCTGGGGATCCAATGTTGTAACATTAAGGAAACTTCTCAACCTGAAATTCATCTGTAAAGAAAACGTGATGGTACCAGGAATATGGAATTTGCAATAAAGGGCTAGTTTCTGCACATCAAACCACTCAGCTTACAGAAAATGTCTCACTTCCGGGACAATGTAACGACTTGACCTTTACATTTACCATGTAACTTTTGTCATTTATGTGGCCATCTTTTCCAGTTTAGGCTGCACGGTGCCTGGCACTTGTCGCAGGATGCCAGTCCATCACAGGGCACATATAAACCCCGACAAACAATGCCGAACTTAGTGATGTCACAAGGATTTGGAAAGAATCACGTGCAAACTGACGACGAGCTGGGACGAGATTCAAACCCCCAACCGTACAGGTGTGAGGTGAACCGCTATCCCCTGTGCCACCCCAAACTACACATTTGCATATGATAATTTCTATTAGCAATTCTATTAGTGTTTTGTTGTTCCGCTCTTTGTTGAGACTCCTACAAACAAACCTCGTCTGAAATCGCAAGCGGACACGGAAAATAAATAATTATTCAGTTCAATCATCTAACCGCTTCTCCATTTATTACTTGCAGCTGTTTTAAATAGCAAAGCAGCTTCCGGAACAGAGTCCCATCAACTCCCCCCTCCCCAGCGTAAAATGACACATTGGCCTATTAGAGCTGCTTGCAATTTGCACTGTGCCTGTTAGGTGCTGAAACAGGGGTGGGGTGGGGCCCCTGCCCCCCCCCTCCATCTGTTGCACACCATCCTCGCTCTGCTGTGGGCCGTGGTTCCCACTCACCTGGACCCTATCCAGAGCAGCCTCTCACGATCGAGCTGGCGAGGGGGGGTCTTCACAAGGCCAATCGAAACATTATTTTCACAAAATCCGCCAGGGAATTCAGATTGTGATGTTAAACCAGTGTATATTTTTTTTACGAACAAGAAACACATGGAACTAGACAACAGAAAATACAAAATAAACTTTCCCTCCCAAGATAACCCCAAGAAAGTCTGAAATGGATCCCGTGTGGAAACCTCTTAATTAGCAGTTGACGGTAACCGAAGTCATGCTGGTTGCAGTGCTTCTAGAACCGTCATTACTGCTTGGCGCCTCTTTATCGCCCCCTACTGCCTGCCATTATCTGCACGCTCGCTAATCAGGCATGGTCAGATACCTCCAGCACGGCCCCATCAATCCTGTCCATCTGCCAGCCTGGTGGCAGGAGCCGGCTTTCAACTTGGGCCACATTGATCTTTCACTGGAGCATCAGAAAGGTGAGCAGATGAGAGCAGAGAAGAGGGGCTTCGTGGGGCGACATTGATCACGCCAGCGGACCCCACTGATATTTACGCACCATCTTCAGCACCGGCCTAGACAATAACAGACACCTGAGGCTGGCGAGATTCACTGCGTTCCAGCAAATCAGTGGGTGGAGTTCAGTGCCGAATCCCATTCTAACCCCGACATTCACAGCCAGATAATCCTACTGACTACATGGATGGGGGTGGGAGAGGTTTTCCAAAGAACTGCAGTTTGCCAAAGGGACCGCAAATGATCTTCTCCATGCCCACCCCCCGACCGTTCATTTCTTGCACCTGCGGTTTCAGGGGAAATTCTGACAGCGCCAGTCGATTCAAAACCACTCGGCCTACATTCTGGGCTAATTACAATGTTTGTTTCCCTCTTAAACAGGATAACAGTTAGACTAGCGATTACCACCTACACTGTACACTAGCTAAACTCCGCGCAAACGCTGAGGCCCTGAGTTCCCTTTCAGCCAAAAAGCCTTTCTGCAAGTGGCACATTTTCCTCCTCGAGCGGAAGAATGGTGTTCCGATGGGAGTGGGCGGGATGGGCTTTGATTCGCCAGAAAGGGCCGTTTGATGCCTCCCGTCGGGACATCGTGGCTCCTCTCTGGTAGCTCTGATCACACGGGAGACCCCTCCGACTTTCGGAACGCCAAACCCTGCTTTCTGTTTGCCTCTCTGCTTTCCTGTGTCTAGCACCTGATCCGGCTTTCGCTGTTTTTGTTCTAAAAAAAAAAAAAAATCTCACAAAGGAGAAGAAAAGAACCCACCTGTGAGATTACTTTCGAGTGAGTAAGTGTCTCCCACCGCGATCAGGCACTAAACCGCTGGGCAGAGCCTAAAGTACGAAGCAGGTTTCTCTGTAGAGGCCTTCTACTTTTCTCAGGGTCTGACTGGAGGGCCAGGGGGTGGAAGTTAAAACCGCTGGTTCCCATCATCCCACTGGCTAGTACCGAAGTACATCCGGGATGGCCAAAATGTTACATCCAGGCACCAATACAAGATATTTCCTTTGAAGCAGTGGTAGGCAACTCTAGAGGTGTTCCATGAAGCAGGATTTCTCAGTTAGCTGGGTTATCTTAAGCTAGAAGTCATGATTGCCCAATAGGAATGCACCTTACTTAAAACCTAATTAGACAATAATTGCTAGCTTACGTTAACCTAGCTAACTGAGATATCCTGCTTTGTGGAACTTACCCCTGATCCTGGAGAGGCAGTATCCAGTAGGTTTTCCATTCTACCTGGTCTCTGAAGAACCACACCTGACCTCAGGCAGACAGTAACTCATCAGGTAGGATAGAAAACCTGTTGGATTTCGGCCCTCCAGGATCAGGGTTGCTCACCTTTGGTCCGAAGCCTAAAAGCTGGTGAATCCAAAATCTTGTCTTGTGCCGTTATGGAATAATTATAACAAACGTCCCATTGGAGTTGTAGGAAAGCTCTGATGGAGTTAGACCCATGGGCACATGGACAAGCACTCAACATCGAGCTAACTAATGATGGTGATAATACAGGTCATCCACAGGATCACAGCTCCTTCGTCAGGCTCACTGCTGCTCTCAAGCTCTTGCTCAACAAGAACAGCAACGGGAACAGCAACGGGAACAGCAATGGGAACAAAATACTCCATATTGTGTGAACAGTCAGTACCTTTGAATGAGTTAATATAATATAATATAATATAATCCAGGTGCTTCTAATCCATGCCAATTAACCAGGTTGATGAGCCACAGGTGTGCCTAGCATTGAGGCAAGGCAGAGTGAAAACCACCTGGGCGTAGCTGAACGGGTGATGTGCTTGACATGGGAGTGACAGTTGATTTTTATATTCATAATTAACAAGCTCCCTGTAATGGGGGTGAGCCCATTTTGTCACCTGTGTCTAATTACCAGTAATACAAAACAGACTTTGCTTTCGTTTGTCGCCCCAGGCTACACATCGCAGCCTTGTTGCCTGGATTTCCCTGCACGTTCCCCCCTGTCTCTCGAGCTGGAGCAGCTGGTTGGAGCGGCACGTGGCCCCGGGGGCTGCGGCTCTGTGCCTGTGACTGAAAGCTCCGCGTCCGGCAGAGTGACCTCACCGGCGGGTCCCTCAGCGAGGCCCTTAACCCCCGATTTCTTCGGTGACTGGTTGACCCGGATCTCTGATACTCTCTTGCATGCTGCTCTGGACAAATGTATCGCCTAAATAAATAAACATGCGTTTGTTCCATACTCTGTTCGGTCTTCCCCAAATGAATGAAGTCCTGGTTGTACCTTTCTGCCTCCTGTCTCACCGTTCTGTTCTCCGCCTCGTCCGGAGTGAGTCTAATTACCCTGTGCTCTTTAGCCCTTCACCGCTGAGGAGAGGCTTATTTAACAGCTGGACCTTCTCCTCCTGAGGCTCTGAGCACCTCCACAGAGGGGACAAGTGGAGTGACTTCCTGCAGCTACGCGGGTACCGTGCCCACGCCCGCCTACGAGTGGGCGGGGGGGAGTTAGGGGGGTGGCGGACGGCTGTACACACGCATCTGCAAAGAAACTTTCCAGCACTGGCTGGCTGAGGTTGTGGTATCTGCTTCTCCACGCAGCACATTCACTGGGTTATTTATATACATGGAAATCACTGGGTGACTGTGTGTATATGTAAATATATCTGTATAGGTGTATATCCTCTGTTATACACACTGACACGTTGCACAAATTCAAAGAATCTGTATTCAACATACAAACTGGATAATGCATTTTTACGCCAAGCATTTACTCATTCTACCACATCAAACGTGCAGAAAAAACCACACACACCCTCAATGAATTCTGCTGTACACACAGAAATGCATAGACTACGCACTCTGCCGTATGACAACGCACATATCTATTGTATTATATACACAGTATTACAGATCTAAAGTTATAATAATCCAATTTGTTCTGTTTTGTGATGTAATGAACTTGCAGCTCTACCGTATAGCTGTGCTGGTATTTGGCGTTTGGCAGAAGTGAGAGTTATTTATGATATATGAATATGAATGGTTGTTTGTTTATTTAGCTACCTAGTCATTTTGCATGTTTGTATTCAGTTTGTTGACGCGTGCGTGTGATATCGCACTTAGCCATTTTAGTGCTACGTCTGAGTTCGTTGACTCTGCAGGCTAGGAGATAAGAGTCAGGATTTTTCTAATGGACTTGGGGGTGGGGGGGCTCTAAATTTGAACCGTTCTACTTGCACACACACCTGAGGCCAGACAGAAATTATGGGGAGAATGAAGTGAGGAGCCAGGAGCCACTGGATTGGATGAGATCCAGGAACCCTTCAAAGCTAACAGAGTGCAGTGGCCAATGAGGGCGGAGCTTCTCACCGACTCACCAACAAGCAGGTTAGAGAGACAGTTCAGTTACATTGTCGGCTTGTGCCGGGACGGCAGGTGATGCAAAAAATACAAAATAACCAGATCAGGGTCATAAATTCAGCTGAATAATGTCACCCCAGGACTGACCTGAGAGTCCCTGGTGTGTAGGCATCACCACCACACTCTCGACAGGGAGAAAAGACCAAGGTGACCAGTCAGACTTTATGAAGTCATCCTCTATCCTAGATCCATATCTGCTTATCCAGCAGAGGTCATAGAGAGCCTGGAGCCCATCCCAGGCAGCTCACAGCAGGGCATGTAAACCCACACACAATCGCAATCAAAGGGCACTTCTGAAATATTGGTTCGTCAAACCACATCGTTGAACTGCAGGAGGAAACTGGGATTTATTATGATCCATCATGCATTTTACTTATTTAGAAGATGCTTTTATCCAAAGTGACAGACGTTTCAAGTCCCTGCAGCCACCACATCTGCCACCCCAGGGACTTGAAGAGGCAACCTTCTGATCGCAGTCACAGGGTCATAACCCTTAAATACTAGAACTCGTGGCCATAGGTGGAAATTAGCAGGAGAACTGAATTTGAGAAAGTACTTCTATACACAGCCAGTAGTTAGAGTATGGAATAATCTTCCTGCTAGTGTAGTGCAAGCTAAAACCCTGGGTTCCTTTAAATCAGAGCTAGATAAGATTTTAACAACTCCGAGCTATTAGTGAAGTTCTCCCCAAACGAGCTTGATGGGCCGAACGGCCTCCTCTCTTTTGTAAATTTCTTATGTTCTTATAACCCGTTGCGCTACGCCCTGCCCACCATCTTCTGCGCAGCAATACAATTGTTGTGTGGAGTTCAGTATAAGAAAATAGTTCCTACATTAAGCTGCTCACTACAAAGTCTGTGGATTATCTTGAGTAATCGGGCCTTGATTTCTGGTAACAGACATTGCTGTTGAATTTTTCACCATTCACTTCCATAATATTTGTCAGAAGTCCGACAATTCTACGACCGATATCTCCAAAACTATGCAACTCCCAGCAGAACAACCTAGATGGATAGACGGCAGTCCCTCTACAACATATCTTTTTCAGTTTGGGGTGAACTGTCCCTTTACACTATTGAGCCTAAGGCAACCTTTAAATGATGAAGAATAAATACTCCGTATTTACAGCCATGCTGACTCCCGAGTTCCCCAAACTCTTGTTGAGTTAACTGGTAACAGGCCTCCATTTCTCGTTCCACCTCACCCCGTAGACGTTGGGCTGGACGGAAATGTGGTGGCTTGGCAGGCTACTGCATTTATCCGCATTCTGTCTCAAGCCCATGGAACCAATCCAGGATAATCTTAGCCTTGTGGCACAGGGCATTATCCTGCTGACAAAAGCCATTTTCAGACCGATACACCACTGGCATATACTTATATGCATGGATTATATATGTGTGTCCCTACTGTTGGCATTTAAAACGCTACAGGCATGATTTTCCCCATTAAGCACCTGCTAATTCTGGGTACATGTTTGCTGCTTAAAGTACCTCAAAGTGCAGCAACAGAAAGGCGATAAACTGCTCCAGTTCTGAGGGGCCACATGGCTCAAGGCCGCCGTTCCTGTGCCAGAAAGAGACTCCCCGTGGTACGTGCGAGAACGAAGAGGGTCACGCTCTAAGGATCCGGCATCCGTCATGTTTGTGCCGCCTGAACGTCGCGCCCACCCAACTCCCGGCGGCCCGGTTATGTGCCAGAACTTTTCCTGTCGTGAGGGTAAACTTGAAAACGTGCCTCGCGCCCTGCCTACCTGCTGCGGGTCCTGAGCGCAGTCAAGTGGCTCAGTTATAATATTTGCTGCTGCTTGTGTTCTCGACTATACACTATTGACAGAGGTGGTCCTGCTCCCCCCACCTCCTGACTCCGATTCCAGCCTTGAAATCATGGGACAACCCTCCCGCCCCCCATCCCCCCCACCCCCATTCAGTCTTTCCACTGGTTTTTCTTCAGCTTGTATTTTGATATCCCAGGGAAGATCACTCCTCCAATTCTACGCCTGTGCCACTATCCATCCCGCTTGTGAGTTGAGCATGGATTTCCAGAAAGGTCTGCTGCCTGCTGTGGGTGAGGGGGGGGGGTGGCATTTTACCGCAGGGCTTGGAGCTGCCGATGTGGGAACAGCAGGATGCTGGCTGGCAGCCTCCGTGGTCCGACAGCCCCGGGTCCAATTCATAAGGCGAGCACGGATAGGCTGCTTTCCCTGGGCGCAAAAAGCACACACCTGCGTGCTCAGTGCTGGCTAGCCCCTTCTGGCTCCACGGTACACGCGAAATGTCATCGCCCGGACGACGAGGACAACCGACCGGTGCGCCGTTCCATTGTGACAGGGCTCTGCTTGTGCACTATGGCAAAAGAACGAGCTCTGAAGTGCAGTCAAAAGTGATGGCATCGTGTGTGTCGGTGACCTCGATGGTGGAGGGTTTCCAGTATCTGCTATCTGCACGCGTGTGTGTGTGTGTGTGTGTGTGTGCCTAGACAAGCAGATAATGACCGAAAGGAAGCTTCCACAGGTTATGAGGAAAGATCGGGTCCCGCCCGCCGCGGGCGCGGGCGCGCGGGGGGGGGGGGGGGGGGGGGGGGGGGGGGGGGG
>JAODJX010000097.1:5361544-5373853 GCA_026776945.1 Isichthys henryi
CTACATTGATTGAGGCCTTTCGGCTGTGCGGATGGGGGACAGCATGGCTGTACCCAACAACACCACCGGGAGCAGCACATCGGCCTGGTCGATAGCCTTTGTGCACAACCTCGGAGCTGCCGCACTTTTCTATTTGTGGGCTGGACTTACAATAATCTCAGCTGGGGCACTTCATCTCTCCACTTCCTGCGCTACGGTCAGCAGGGAACTGTTCTCAGTGTTTGGTGCAGCAAACATCATATCTCTATCGCTGGATATTCGCGGACGTTCCTGCTCGCCGAGCGACCGGTGTCACGGTGGCAAGCCTTGTCATCTGCGGTGGCAGGAGCCAATGACAGGGTGTGGGTGTCAGCTGGGACTGAGAATTGTGTGCCATGGCTAAACTTGAGGTATTTATAGGGGAATCGTTTATTTATTGCCTAGTACATTTCCAAAACAATCAAGACCATCAATATAAAATATCCCCATTCACTAACACACTAACATCTGCAAAATCCCATCCACCCCCCCACGCACAAATTCATCCTAATACCATAAGTCTATAAATGCCCATATATACTTTCACACTGGCATGCATTGGCCTGCAGACCCACTCAAAGTGCATGCGTAGTCAAACACGCACTCAAACATACACACACGCACAAACACGCACTCAAACATATACACACGCACAAACACGCACTCAAACATACACACACGCACAAACACGCACTCAAACATACACACACGCACAAACACGCACTCAAACATATACACACGCACTCAAACATACACACACGCACAAACACGCACTCAAACATACACACACGCACTCAAACATACACACACGCACTCAAACATATACACACGCACTCAAACATACACACACGCACAAACACGCACTCAAACATACACACACACACAAACACGCACTCAAACATACACACACGCACTCAAACATACACACACGCACAAACACGCACTCAAACATACACACGTGCGTAAACAGGAATGTCTATACAGGCCCATATATAATCACAGAGACTCCCATATATTAATTATAATCGCCCCATCGCCAACCTCCAAGAGCTTCATTCTGGCAAAAATATCAGTCGGGAGACATTGACCATCAAGTACGATGTCTAATTACATCTAGGGTCTTGCAGAACAAAACCTGTCACTTGGACCTATGTTGGGCACCAACGGGTCAGCAGTATTTGGGTCACGTTCACTGTCCTGTGCCTGGAATTTCTACAATATTAAAAAATATACGAGTGTGATTGTTTGCTGACACAGAGGGAACCTGTCAGCAGTTTTTATTCTTTTGGGTGACTAACGTGGGTTACAGTGTGAGCGGAGACCGGAGTGAGGAGGTGAAACGCCTCCTGTTTCCCTGCTACCGAGCCTGAAGGCCGGTCTTGGCGTTCGCCAGTCTCTGATCCGGTTGTGTCTGCTGGATGATTTATCTCTGTGGGCTGGACACCTGTGCCTCCAAGCTGCCTTATTACACAGCATGTGCATGAAGCATCACCAGACCACACTGCCCCTAAGCATCCTGGGTGAATATCCATGAAGTCTTTCTGGGTGGGAGGAATAGAGCTGTTGTCGCCATGAAATCTAGCAGACATGTGTCGATCACTAAGATCGGCCCAGAAGGAGAGTAAGAATACAGGACTTTTGAAGATCTTCTGCCCTCCACACTGTGTTAAAATGTGACCCATCACCACGAAATGAGTCTTATGTGTGTATTTCTACCAGTGCGACTTAAGACTCATTTCATGGTGATGGGTCAGCAAGAAAAAGCTCCCAGCTCCTTCCCATCACCGTCACTGTTCCATGGGTAAGATCGCTGCCCTCCTTATTGTGTTTGCTCTCCATCGGCAATAAATGGACAAAAGGAACAGTTTTTCCTAAGTTGTTGGCTGGGTTGATGCACTTTAGGCAAAGGGGCGGCTCATTTTTTTGGGCAACGACGGCAGTTCTCACCCTAGGCTATGACTCCCCAAATTTTGCCCATATGTCCATAATCCTAGATACCCACACTGTCCATAAATACCCCAGGAGTTTCAGAAGCAAACATATATGGCATTAATGGATACATTGGTTTGCCTATAGACCTGAACAAGCCCATGTGATCCTCTCGGTCTCCAGCAAACCTGGAGCTGAAATTCATTAAAAAGCCACGTTGATACCTGGTTGGGAAAGATGTAGGTGCAAAGGCAGCACACATGTGTTCATATGTGGTGAGGGAGAACGGGAGAGAACATCAAGGGCCATGAAAAGCGACTGAGGTGAGACTGAGCTGGAGGAAAAAGGAATTGGCTGGGCGGATTGGGGGCGGGGGGCTGGGAACCATAGGAGAGAGAGATATCAAAACGATGGAATTGATGAGACACGGTCAGCCTCAGAGAAAAGGGTACGGATGTTGGCTGCGGAGACAGGCACAGACAAACATGGAGGAGGGGGAGAAGACCGGGCGATGGTACGCAAGCCGAGGGAGACAGAAACCTGGTCGTCATGGCATCCAAATTTCTCCCACTGGAGGTTTAAATAAGTCGCTCAGTCCTCTCCAGGGAGACGACCTTCGACCGCCTCGGCTCTGACCGATCGCCATTCTCACGTCCTCTGAGATGGACGACGGAAACATCCCCCTCTCATTTTGTGACGCCTCGATAACGCGGTAAAGTTTTAAGCAGCGGGTCTGTAACCACAGCTCAATCCGACGCCGGAAAAAAATTAGGATGCTAACGATAGACTAAACTGAAGCAGCGGGAAAGTGGTAGCTGGACATTCAGGTGTCACAGTGTTGGCTCAGCAGACCGTGGCTGGTTTACAGCAGACCTGCCAGCCAGTGAAAAGCAGCTCTTATGGAAAGCGCACTGTGCATCAGCTCAGCAGAAAGCCAAGCTGAGAATACGCTTGCAGGGGTTACAAACTCAGTCTCATCTACGGCACATTTATAGCCAGATTTTCAAATAAGGATACTGGTGAAAATGATAAAAAAAGTCTCCTTTAATCCGTTCTCGTCTGCCTCTGAATTTGTTCCTACCTTCCAGTAATTAGGCTGGAAGCTGCACTAGATTCCTTCATTTTGCAGTTTCACCATGTTTTCTGTAGACAAATAAACTGACAGTGAGTCACCCTATGTTGTTTAACGAAGCTGAGTTAATGTACGTTGCCCGGATCGGGCCCTTGGGGGGCCGTTCGGTGATGATATCGGGCCCTCCCCTTTCTTTTTGTATCGGAGGAAAATTTCCATATTCTCTTTCGATTTTGGCAGGCAGCTCTAAAAATAAATGCTATGTGACAGAGTCGAGCCGAAATGTCAGCTGTAAAGTAATGTGTTTCTGCTCTCTCGCACCGGACGGCGGGTTTATCATATGAAAGGCTGCGGAGGGAGAAAATAAATAGTCTCTTTGATGGTTAGTAAAATTAAGTTTTCATCTCCCGCTCCGCTGTTGCCAGCACAACATGCAGGCTTTGTAGCGATAGACGACGTGGGGGCCTCTCTTCATCTCACTCTCCGAGAAAGGAAATATGGGAGGTGCTTACGGTTAAAACATAAAACGTCAGTCTTTTGTGATGGATCCCTCCCCCCAAGCCACCTTTTATTCCCCCAGATACAGATTTCCTACAATCCCACCAGCCCCTATTACATATTTCTTTAAGTGTCCACATGACAGGTACTTGGGTGAGCTTGTTTAATCAGACCATTCCTGCTTTTACAGGAAAGATTACTGTCTCTCATGGATCACATTTCACTGCATATAAATACTAATTTACCTAAATTCGACATGTTATACACGAGTGTCGGCCAGGAGATTCACGGCTGATAATGAGACGCATGGTGATTCGACTCTTTTAAAGAAACCAACGCCGATTCCTTTCAGAGTTTCAGCTGATATAAAATCACAAATGTGTGGTGCTAGGATGCTAAGCACAAAAATGGCAGAACTCTGTGGCTGAAGGCCCATCAGAACCACCGTTGCTGATGGTCTCAGGGACGGGCTTAGGGCATTTTGCAGGTGGGCAATGGATCTGAGGGCCTATAGAATTTATCGCTGATACGCTGGATTTAATCAAAGGACGTCCCAATGTGATACAGGTTCAAGCACTGTAGTGGAACAGCCCAGTCCACAAGCAGGCTCTCTAAGCCGACCCATGCCACACCAGCAGTACATGCACCCAGCCTTAAATTATACATCACTTTATTGGTTTCGGTCATAAGGCTAGTTTGCCAAGAATGACGACGTGCATTGCAACAAACGACGCCGGAGCCACTGTTGCATCAGAGCGGAACCAGCGACAGCTGCGGGAGCGAAATCGCCGGTCCGTCTGGTTGCGTTTGGCCTGAGATTCAAAAGCAATGCAGTTCGGCCCAAGTAGCACGTCCTTCTAATGCCTCCTGAAAGTGTTTATAAAGGCCTCATTTGCATCATAAGATCTTGTACTGCTTAAGTACTCATTTTAAGGGCTATATACATTTTTTAAAAGATAATAAAGAACACCATTCACACCTAGCCACAATTTGGCAACTCCAGTTAGCATTAGCACTGTCAGGGGAAACCGGAGTAGCCGGGGGAAATGCCACAATTGAGACCCCATCCTGGGTTATTCCCTGCCTTGCGTCTGTAGCTTCCCATATCGGCTGTGGACCCGCATGACCTTGCATACGACATAGATGGACACTAAAGAAAAATATATTTAAGAAGAGAAAGCACTGAGTGAAATGACTCTGCTGGCCTTCCTCAGTGCCCTGTGAGCCCCGATGCCTGGTAGCTATCTGATACGATGTACGACATTACACCATCCCAATTGGAATCCTACTCTGCTGAATAACTGACCATTGAATAATGTACTGAGAATTCCCCCTTTACCTGAGAGGCTTTTAAAACCACAAAATGCCATAAGGACAATGGTCGGGATTAACAAACTAGCCGGGTCTCGCAGCTAGTAGCAATTTCGTCCAAAAAGTTACAATTGTTTCGGAAAAAAATGTATCAAATAATTGCCAAGATACTAACATAGATTAATACACACCACAGTAAATGTCGGCCTACCAGATATTCCCCTCATTTTCACCCTCTGAATCAAACAAAAATTATTTTTGACCTATTTCAGTGCTTCAGCGCCGTCTTGGATTCATACTGAAAGATACAAAAGAAATACTTTCTACGCCCTTTAGCGTCAATATCAACTTTTGTTTTTAAAATTCTTCAAATACACTTGCGAACAATACACGGCGCAATAAAGAGCGAGAAATAGTCGCGGGAACTTTTCAACCGATTTTCATTCTTACGGGAAGAATAATTTGACATACGGATGCGGGTAGCCTATATAAAGCTTAGACAATATGATTCTTTTGGTTAGTAATTCGTCTGGATGTTTTCTTTGCATGATGCAAAGTGCCAAGTACTGGTCATCTGGGGTTGAAGCCAATGCTATTCAGCACCATGGAGAGAGCGAGGAAAAACGGCGCAAACCCGGCGGTGACGTTTTTCCCGTCCCCTTTCTAGTTGTACCCCTTTTTAATAGGCGTCGGGGGGATGATGGACAAGTCAAATAAGATCATGATGCACAAACATGTTTACTAAATAAAGTCAATTTCAAACTGTGGAACTGAGTGCGCGCCTAATCCCTGACAGATTCAGACTCATAAAAGAATCATAACTGGATGCAATTTGCATTCTGAACACCGCACTACTTAAACACATATCCATGCATTGCTATGACATGATTATATTGACAAGTACAAGTACAAATAAGTGCTGTGACTTATATATAAAATAATATACTCAAAATGAAAACAGAGTACTTGTGTTTTTTGGATTTGCGAATAACTGTTATTCTCGAGTTCGCTTGTCGGTTTTGTACTGCCACCTAGCGGCCGAGATACGGCATGCTGCGTATCTGGCGCCCGTCTGCGCTGCGCTTCGCACCGCTTGAGATTTAAGTTCTTCGCTTTCGCTGAAATGAGTCACTAACAATGTAACGCATTTGCTGTGTCTCCTTAGTGTATTTTTTTACTGAATACGGGAAACACTGGACATGAAAATAATACATCTGGCCCAAAAATTAGGAAAAACATCTCGGGAATTAAGGTTTGTCTCTGCCCTGACGCACGTCCAGAAATGTTCATTAGAGGTTTAAAGTGGAAAATGCCCCCTGATGGCGGGGGTTATCTAAAGTAACGTCTACGCAAGTTAACCAGTTTCTGGTTAACATAGGATCCAAGAAATTTCGGGAAAGGGAGGTACTGTTGCAAGAGGCAAAGAAAGAGGCAAGGAGATGAAAACGATGAAGGATTCGTTAGGTTCATTGACATCACAGGCCCATTGTGTCTGGACTTCATTCGAATGCAGCCATGTCTTGGCAGAGCTAATGTAACTTTTCTTAAATTAGCTGGCTGATTATTTTTTTGAATGCAAGGTGCAAAAACTTCGCAAGCTTTTCTTCTTGTAATAGCAACTATAGGTCTGTTTCTACTGCACTTAACAATAAAATAATAAAATAAAACACGGATATTTTATTTCAGTAAGTTTTGACATATGAATTATTACATGACTGTGCTGAGTAACACGGTATCGGTCATTTCACGGCTAATCACGCAGACCAGGCGCATACAATGAGGCATATGCGTGATCATGATGCTTCTTATGGACAACAGTGCAGAGACGCAGTTCCCGACATTTGAACTGGGGTGGAGCCGCGTGTCTCCGCATGGTGCAGAAATATGCGGAACAGCAAGTTTGAACAGCCCCAGCCGCTGACTTCCTAGTGCCGGTCCTCCCAAATCATACCCTGGTGAAAAAGAAATCGGGAGGCAGATCAAACCCTCTGCGCTGCAAATATCCGTGTATGTACGGCAACGCTGTATAGCTCCCCAAAAGCGATCAGTCTATCTGAAGCGCAGTCGTTTTCAATTAACCAAGACGAGAATGGAGCGAGTCGTTCCGTGAAGGCAGTTGCATTTTAATCGCTTTTCGTGCGCGGACTTGCCACGGGACAGTTTGTCTTCCGGAGCGGCGTATGGGAGCCGAAACAAATCCCGAGTCGTTTAATGTACTTTAACAGTTTGGTCTGTTTTCCCTCTTCGCAGCATTTGGCAAAGTGAAGGAGATGACCGTGAATGAGAGGGCAGCCCGGGCTCTGAAGGAGATTCTGCAGAAGCCGGGTAACGACGCCTGCGCAGACTGTGGGGCTGCCGGTGAGTGCGGAGCGCGTGCGGCCGTCGGGCGGATCGCGACTCCATCGCGTGCAGACAGTGCGCAGACTTGCGCAGTCCCGGCCCTCCTTCCCATGGGCCCACCGCAATGACAGTTAAATACATGGGGCGCGATGGTCATAAATCTTGTAATTACCAGCATTATTATTACGCAATTGTGCATGTTTTCCCTGTATTTAGAACCGACAATAAATAGCAGCAGTATATTTTGTTTAAGGTATATTTGCATACCGTACAGTATGTATGACTAGTATTACAGTCTTTGAGCTGGGTGCCATACGCAAGGCTCAGGCCCAAATTGCAGCTAAGGTATGGACTTGAGACTTTAGTTGTTTTTGCATGGGATGGTGTGTCTGTGACCAGGGTCACCAGGATTTCAGTGCCAGGGCCGGCATGGACATTGTCACCATTGGGCCCTTGAGCAAGTCTTAAGTACAGATGCTCCCTGGACTGTCTGACCCTGCTCTCTCAACTGTGCATAGCTTTGCATAAAAGTGTTTTTAATAAACGAATGAAAAAGTTACAGCTGAGACTAACAGAATGGGTTTATTATCACATTTATTACGGATATATATTTATTATGGATATACTGAATTCCCATGAGCTACAAATTAAGTTTAATTGTATTTTGGGCGGCTTAAAGCTTCTGCTACATTATCCCTTAATTGCAAATGCAAATACTTTTATCACGGAGAATACACACAGAGTTCGCAGCATCCTTCCGCTAAGACTGAACGCTTAAAGTTGATGATGTTGTGTTGTTCAAAGGAGAAAGGAAGTACTGAGCCATTGTGAGTGATGTGTTTACCTTTTTTTAGGGCTGGGAGGGGTCAAAATATCTCGCAGTTGAGATTTTCCATTTATGTGTTAAGCAACAAGAGGACTGAGAGGTCAGATATTAATGACTGGAATTCAAGCTGAAAACGAACACTGAAGCAGCGGCACTGAGAGAATTGCTGGAACGTAATGCGTATATGAAATTGCCTTTGCTCTGGTAGACTAACCAGCTTTATGAAAAGGTTATTATGTGCTTTCAAAAATAACCTCCTTTGTGGTATGTGTATGGTGCAGCTGCTAAGTTTGATCTGTTGTTTATAGCCTATACGGTGATTCCCCGCCGATCGCGGAAGATGCGTCCAGACCCATCAGCGATAGGTGAAAATCCGCGATATAGAAAGACTACATAAATAAACATGTTTTTATAGTTTAAGCCTTAAAATACCCCTCCCACACGCTTTAAGCACATGTAAACTTATTAAAACAACACATATGATATGTGGATGTCCGGTTAAGGATATGAGTAACATAATAATAATATGTAATGTATACGTATGTGGTTCCATTTTAACGATGGCTTTAATCCGAGGAGTTGCCACTCTCTTTCCTGTTTGACTAAAAGAAAGTGATGCAGTCGCTCATATTCTTTTCATTCCTCTTGATGTAGCGTACCGTCGATTCATTCAAGCCATAATGTCGAGCGACGTCCGCGTAATGCTTTCCTTCCTGAAGCATATCCATGAGTTTTACCGTCTTCTGAATGGTCAAGGTCTTCCTCTGGTGCTTAGGCTTACTACTACCGGAAGGCTTTGAAAATGCAGGACACTTGGGAGCCATCGTCGGGCTTAAAACTAAACGAAAACAATCGGATCACAAGCAAAGTACGCGATACACAGAGAATTGTGACGCGTCGGGAAAAAATCCACGATATAGCGGGGGCGTGATCACTATATATCTTCTTCAGGCTGAACTATATCTAATATAGGAGCAATTCACTTCTGGGACGGGAATGCTATACATGTTGGGCTGGGCAAGTAATCGAATTTTAATTTGTTACGATTTTGGCTTCCAATGATTATCAAAACAAAATAATTGAGATAAAACGATTATTGTGCCACATTTCGTTTTGCAGTGATTCTCCTCTTTTGTCTTGTGTAATACATACAGCCCCTAACCAGACCCTAACCAGCCCCTAACCAGACCCTAACCAGCCACTTTTATTTGGTTTGTTTCTCAGCTAAACTATATTTAGAGTTCAAGGAAATCCAGGGTTAATTTTTTTTAAGTTCAATAACTGCATGATACAAAAATAATCATGATTATGAGTTTTTACCATAATTAATATACACAGTACTCTGTGAAAGTCTTAGGCAGTCATAGAAAATGTATTTTTTTAATGATTTTCTTGTTGGTGTTAAGTTATTATACCTGTCAAAGTATGTCAGGGCAGCCATTTCGAAACCTCCCCTAAACTCACCACAATATTTGTAGAAACTGTCCGACACGCCCATGTATTTTTGACTTGACCACTACCCCACCTTGCTTGGTTACTCAGTATCCTATTGAGCTATCTAACTAATCGAGATAACGAATTAATTGAGCTGGTGGAGTAATGTAACAAATTCATAGAATGGCTGAGGTGCACCTAAGGAGAGGTTTGGGAAACAAAGGGCAGTTTATCTAGCTCTCCAACAAAGTAAAAGTAATTTTTATTTTTCTTGTTACAATCCAAGACAGGGTCAGAGAAAACCAAAAGTCAAACAAACGAGAAGGGGACAAAGACAGAAACCAAAATCCGATTCCAAGAATCACTGAACGCAGACGTACAGTAGGGTCAGTATACAAGAGTAAATCAGAGCAGAGATAACACTGCCGGAGAAACTTGACTATTGAGTTTATATGCACATACAGTACTGGGCAAATAGTAACAGGTGATTGGTACTCACTGGAGTACCAGTGAAGCCGACCAGGGAATATTAGCTGGGAATTGGGAAGAATTAGATTGGCTTCCTGATCCGGTTCCATGATTTGTTACAACATGCTGCTATGTTTTCATTTTAGTTTTATAATTTAAAACGTATTAAAATATAAGATATGTTCAGCCTGGCAGCTGGCAGTGTGTAAAAGCCAGTACATATCAAATTGACAAACAATAGATTCAAGGCTCTGCTTGTCATTTTTGTGGATGAGGTACTAGAAGGTACTAGAAGTTGTATTTTAGCAAAAGTTTTTGTTTTGCTGCTATCGGAGAAACAAAACAGAAATTATTTAGATGGGATATTGGGATGTGTGATCGGCGCAAGGCCAAAAGGCGGCCTTAAAATCTCGGTTCAGTCATAATTCCTTTGATCAGTTTTTTAACTCCGGATAACATTCCTTGTGCTTTTCAGAGGTGAAAAATCACTTGAAATGTCTGAGACACATTTCTGTGTTTTGATCTAAGAGGAAGTTAACAGATAAAATAGATAACACTTTTAACAATGTGTTTGCATAGTTTGTTTTCACTTGACATCCATTTTGGCTATGTCTGGCGTCGTTTGATATCTGTCACGCTGGGGTGTCCTCGGTCAAAATGGCTGTAGTGGGGGTGCAGCGGGAAAAATAATCAAGGCTATTATTACCAATAAAGATGCATTTTGTGTCTGGTAATAATACTCAGATCAGTACTGGTAGTTCTTGCTTTCCGAGCTCCTGATGTCTGAGTATATATCTTTACGAGAATTTCAAAGTGACCAAAACTGACCGTGAATTTTACGATTTTAGCAAAGGAGTGTTTTTTGTTTTTCTCCGAGGACTTTTTTTTGTTTCAACGTGTGTATGTTTTTGATTAAATTTTAATTCTAATAATACGTTCTAGTACATTTGGGTTTCCTTCGTTTACTAGGCAAAAATTTTTGAAAAAAAATATATGAAAACATTTTTCATACCATTTATATAGGACAATACCTAATGCTTTAGGAGTTCTCAGTGAGTTCTCTGAGAGTCAGACTGATTATGTCCGAACAAGATCATGGTTTTGGGTGAGTTTGCCAGGATTCCAGTGTAGAAAGGGACTAGTCAACTGACTTGGCCCAGCGCTGTAGAATCTGCTTGTGTGGCGTGTTCCCATAGAAACGCGAGAGGCGTGGAAGTCTTGTGTAAACCTAGTGGGCATGGTTGACTTAAGCAAACAGGAAATTTCTGCACCCCACAGCCCCTGGGCCATTCAATCAGGAGACATGGGCGAGGATAGGCAGTGTGAAGCTGTATGCCTGGAAAGTCTCAGACAGTGGGAGACAGAGAGTTGGGAAGATATGACTAACTTCGATTTCTCAGTGTTTTTATTTTAGTGCGATATGATATTAGTGCTCAGTGTGACCAGGAAGTAAGAGTTTTGAACCAATGAGAGACAGCATTGTGGCAATAGTATTACAACATAACTAGAATAAGTAAATCGGCATCCTTATTTAGAGGTAAGAGTGTCTGTGGTGGTTTTTAACAGCATTAGTAGGAGTTTGACACCGAAGCACAGCACTTTCTACTACAGGAATCCCGATAACACAAAATCATGGCTTTGACGATAACCTCGGGCCTAACAATGACTGATTTGTATAGCCTGTTAGAATGGGTGCAGATAACTCCTTCAGTACAATCGCAACCATTCAAGGGGAAGTACCATTAGATAATGCTGGAATTAGCTGAGTTGGCTGCATAATGCACTTCCCTTTACTACCACACAAGGATATTAGTATTCAGAGCCAGAGGTCATATGATCACCCTGAACTTATTATTAGGAAGTCGTATAGTCACAGGGGAAATTGTGATTTTAGAGCATTTTTTTGTATTTTTACATTTATGTAAACAATGAACTGATAAGTCTGCGGTGGGCTGGCCCCCCATCCTGGGTTGTTCCCTGCCTCGTGCGCATTGCCTCCGGGATAGGCTCCGGTCCCCCCACGACCCAGTAGGAACAGCGGTTTGGAAAATGGATGGATGGATGGATGAACTGATAAGTCAGCTATTTTGTCTGCATGTTTATATGCCACAATAAATGGCTTCTTCCATCTCTTGGTATAATACTGGCGGTGAAATATTATACTATTGAATGAAGAAAAAAAAACTTGTTTGTTTTCGTGTTCATGAGTTTGTGGGGATCGTCCAGTCATTTCTTTGGGCATAATTCTAATCCCACTAGGGCAACCTAAATTCCTACCTAAGCATAATCTTAACCCTAACCCTAAATTCCTACCTAAACCTAATCTTAACCCTAATCCTAACCCTAAATTCCTACCTAAACCTAATCTTAACCCTAACCCTAAATTCCTACCTAAGCCTAATCTTAACCCTAA
>JAODJX010000097.1:5384261-5404074 GCA_026776945.1 Isichthys henryi
ACCCAGGCGGGGATTCGAACCCAGGTCCCAGAGGTGTGAGGCGACAGTGCTAACCACTGCACCACCATGCCACCCCCAAATCTATATCTCGGTTTGAAAATATATTGATATACCATGAAAATCCAATATAGTGCCCAGCCCTAGGCGAGTGTAAAAGTTGTTGATGGCAGGTGGCAGGGCTTTGGGTAAGCAGATGATCCTTAGCCACGCCCCTGATGGAGATCCCATTGGTGTAGGATGAAAAAATTATATCATTCTCTGCCAGGAATCGTAACAGTGTTACATAATAGTACGTATTTAGAGTCACATGTTGCCTAAAGTTATGTACATAATGTACATGGGGTGAAGAATACTACTAGTTTTGTGTGGGAGACGGAGATGGAAATGACATGGATATAAATAAAATGATGGCACATGTGTGTGTGCGTATGTGTGTTTGTGTGTATGTATATATATATATGTAAGAAAGAGAGAGAGAGACACACACACACACACACAGAGATTTCTTGGGACATTTTTGCCCCCACTAATTCCTGAATCTTGCTTATTGTCTGAATATTATACAACATAAAATGTACTGAAATACATTGGTCTGTGCTCTCTGCTAAGGTGAGTCTCTAGACTGTTTTGTGGAAGAGATTTTTTTTGCATATATTTTTTCCTACAAGGTGTTTCGGCGTGTCGTATTGTTTAAATTCTATTGTGGCCTTAAGAATTGATAAATCAATTAGTATCGGTGAATTGTCAAATCCCTAATGGTCACTTTATACCAGGGCAGCTGTGGGCTGTGGGAGGAAAGGGGAGGGAGCCCTCTTGAACATGGAGAGGCCCGTAAATGGTGTGTGACTCACACAGAAGGTTAGACCTCTGTGTCTGGGACTGCAAGGTCATCGATTCAAACACCATCCTCGGCAGAATGTTCACTTGTCCGCTGGGCCCTTATGCAAGACCCTAAATCCCCCCAAAATGCACCAGCTGTGTAAGATAAATCACTGACCCCAGAGTCTAAACTTCACTCTTAACTATGTAACATGTGTGTGTGTCTCAAAGGAGTGCATGATGGGATATGTGCAAAGAAGAATTCCATCTTGTTTTGGGAAAAGCATCTCCCTCTCCTAAAGGAGGAATAACTCTATCCAGCAGCTTCTCTGTAGCACCTGTCTCCAATGACTTAGTTGTTCCTCAGCTTTTACAGTGATGCTGGTTGACCTTTGAACTTGACTTTAATAGTGCCCTCAAATGGCCTCTGTCTTCCCTGAGTCAGGCCAAGATGCCCAAAGCAGTGATCAAAGTGGACACCATCAATGCCACCTTCCAGCCTGGTAAGATCGGCAACCCCAACGGCCTCCAGATCACCTACCTGAAGGAGAACATCACTCGCAATATCTTCCTCTACCACGAGAGCAGTAAGGTGGGCGGGTCTTCCATCCGTCAGGGACATGGACATGGAGATTCATCCCCTGCTCTGGATCAGAGCTAAAGGTTTATTCTTTCTGTGTTTTACAGGAGATTGTAGACTGGTTCAACTCCATCCGGTATGTTCAGTTCCATTACCTGAAAGTGGCATTCCCAGGATCTTCTGACACTGAGGTACTCACCATCCAGGAACAGAACCGTTTTCTTCTGGTTACATCCAGAGGTGGGTAATTTAGGTACAGATAGTAAAGGTCCAAACCAAGATTTTGTTGCAACTAACCAGTTGAGTTTAGAGTCACAGTCACAGAGTACTCAACTGAGTGATTAAAACAAAATCTGGGTCTGGATTTGTACTTTCTGGACCTGAACTACCCACCTCTGGTTGCATCTAATTATATCTACCTCCATGCTTGTCCCACACCCCCTGCTCCTTGTCCCCTCATTCCTGCCATCGTGTTCATACTAGCACTAGCTTGCCACCTCATTAAAATGGATCAATCCCCTGTGTCTGACTCTCAGCTGAAGCCAAAACTGACGAGGAACTTTCTCAAAGAAGGATACATGGAGAAGACAGGCCCGAGGGTGAGGTGCTTCTCTTGTTTCATCTCCTTTAGCCAGTAGGCTGGCTCTTATACCCAGCATGGCCCCAGTGGCACTGGGGGGCCCGTTCCGTCTTGCAGCTGTCATGACGCCCCGAGGCAAAGTGAAATCCTGCAGGCAGAAGCGAGTCCCTTTTAATTTCAATAAAAAGGGATGTTTGAGAGCCAAAAGTAAATTGCTTCTGGGGCCAGAATTAATTTCACACAAAGAAAATGTTGACTCACCTCTTCACCTAGAAAAGAGCTAAGAAAAGGCCCGTATTTGAAATGATGAAATGTGCTTATTTAGTTCTGTGGCTGTCCGCTGGGTGCAGAAGTACCCCCCTGCTGTCTGCAGTGACAGAGAAAACTGCACGGAGATTCCTCACTGCGCAGTTTTGCCTGGACACTTAACCGATTTCCACAATGCAAATGGCTGATATGAGATAGATGCTCTGTTAGGTTGTGTCCAGTGTATGCTGCTGCTTCATGCACATGTTCGCTGATCCGTCTAAGATGAAACAAGCTGTCAGAATTTACAAGCCGTAGCCTGAGAACAGATATATTCATCCGTCCTCCATACAGGGTGACCACCTAGTCCATATCGGGGGGGGGACACTACGAGCTACTTCAGGTTTTACAAACTACTTTGTAGTTGCTCGGCTGAATTGCTTGGTTCATCTTGTACTGTTACAGGTTTGTTTCATTGATTGAAAGACTCATCCAGCTGTTTCACATTAGCATTAGTGACACGTGCATGATTTTTGGAGACTAGCCAATCAGCACACAGCAAGAAATCATTTGAAATGGTTGAAATGGTGGATTCCAGACCCTGTCGTAGCTCATAGTGTTCCTCCTCACATGAATGAAGTGGTCACCCTACTACCTTAACCACTTAGCCAGTAGAGGGCGAGTCTCCCAGGGGACACACACAGACAGATATATAGATTTTACATTAGACATGCTTGGATCATCGGCCTAGTATGAGTGAAGGAGACATTCCGTGAAGCTGCCAGCTGCTCGACCAGTCAAATCAGGAGAATCTGGTGTGAGCTCTCAGCTCTGAGCAAAGGACTCTACAGCGGGGGGGGGGTTCCAGATAAACGGCAGCGGGAGTCCTGCTTGCGGCTGCGGATGGAGCATGTGGCTCACGAACTGGCCCCCCAGCCAGTCCCCATTCATCTAACCACCATCCCCTCTTTCCCCCAGCAAACAGAGGGCTTCAAGAGACGCTGGTTCACCCTGGACCACCGGCGCCTGATGTACTTCAAAGATCCCTTGGTGAGGAGGTTCACAGGTCTACCCTGGGGGCTCCCGTTTCTGTTTCCGCCCCCCCCCCAGAATTCACTCGCCGGCAGACACAGTCCTGAATCACAGTCACGGTCATGAGCAAAACGTTTGCCCGCATATAATGTGACTTGCATACTGCGTAGATTCCATGCAGGTTATTCAGCAACAACATTGGCTACATCAGTCAGACACCCAACACTTACAGGATCAAACCTGATAATCCTTCCAAGTCTGGTTCCTAATTGCCAAACTGGCCGCCATCGCATAACCTTGGGCATCGCGTCTGTTTCAAAACACGCATCACACGACAGCCGGAACAAAGACACGTTGTGCCATACCCATATGACAGAGCGTGTCGAGAGTCTGGGGAAGGTATGCTGTCGTGCGAGATGAAGGCCGTGTCACAGAGTATGGGTCACGCTGGTAGCGGCCGTCTCCCTGTCTAATTGGGCATGGCTGTAACACCCCGCCTCCCCATGTAGGAACAAAGGGGAAGAGTCAGCATTTCCCGCATGATTAACCGAGCGAGTGAGTCAGCTTAACTCTGCTCAGGACGTCAGCTGAATGTCCGCCGGTCCTCTCAGCGAGTCGAGACGCCAATGAGACGTTCGCGTGACCCACAATTCCTTGCCTGGGCTTCAGTGAGGAGGGTTTCATGCGGTGCCTGCCGGCCGTCTCCACTCATCTCTCTCGCGCACGACTCTCAGGATGCGTTTGCCAAGGGTGAGGTGTACCTGGGCCACCGCGACCTGGGCTACAGAGTCTGCACCGGTCTCCCCACCGGCACCCACTGCAACGGCGCCTGGCAGCATGGCATCACCATCGTGACGCCAGACCGCAGCTTCCTGTTCACCTGCGAGTCCGAGTCGGAGCAGCAGGACTGGATCTCCCACTTTAGCAGTGTCATCGGCACCTCCATGTCTCCCCAGGAGTATTCCAGTGAGTGTCCCGTCTGTGCACATCCGAGGGGGGGGTAGTTCAGGTCTAGAGAGTAAAAATCCACACCTAGTTCTTTTAACCAACCAGTTGTGTACTCTGACTCTTTATACTCGGTTGATTGGTTGGATAAAAATCTTGGTCTAGACTTCTAGTTTCTGGACCGTAGTTACCCACCTCTGGGCAGCTGGTGCAAAGGAGTGTAGCCAAGGCTGCCTCCATGCCAGTGTCCTCAGGGCGCCATATTTGGTGTTTTTCTTCTTCTCTAATGATTCTACTATGCTTGCCATTACAGTGGAGGCCCTCTTCAAGCACAAATACTGACAGGGGCCAACGGCACCACCAATCAAACAGTACAGCCAATCGGCACGCAGCAGTGGGTTCTTCTGTTCTTCTTGGTACCACCTTCCCAGAAGCTGCAGCCTATCAGCAGCCATCTTACACCAGAGAGCTTCTGGGTAGCTGTGTGAACATGCCCTTGTTAACACTCTGACAAGCAGAAATCCCAAAAGACACTAGAGTTGCATTCAACCATGGCAGTTGTTCACAGAAGTTTATATGCAAGTTATGTTCTGGTTTTCTTGCATACAGTTGATTCAAAAACACAATGTTGCCATATTACATGGAATTATATATATTTTTCTGTAACCACCATTGAAGCTGGTAGCTCTAATCGATCTGACTGTGTTTAAATTCTCTTGCTTCATGGTGATCAAACTCAATGCACCTCTATCTAAATCTGGCTCCAGGCCTTCGTGGCATAAGTGACAGTCTGCCTCTGATAAAGGAGGCTGACCCACTCACCCAACTCACTCACGCACCTGAAAAGCCAGATCAGGTCTCTGTGTCACAAGGACTCCATCATGAACGATGCACAAACGGTGGTTACCCACAGGCCAATCTGGCGCTCCTGCCCCATTTTGAAAGTTGCATCAGTTACATTTTTGCCTTTGTCACCTAAGTAGAACGCTCTACAGCAGTTCTCTCCAGTCTGGTCCTTGGGGATTCGCAAACGGTCCATGCTTTTGCCCCCTCCTGGTTCCTGGTAGGACGGTCTGGCTGGAAACTGGAAGGAAGCAAAAATGTGGACTGTCTGGGGGTCACGGAGGACTGGGGAACACTGGTCAAGAGATCCTGACTGAATAGTGTTTCCATGTTATTTTTGTCCCCATGTTTAATACTGTAAATTTGTCACATCTTATCATTACTGCCCAAAACCATTTGTACTTTTGAGTGACAGCCCAATCGGCCAATGGCACAATTGATCCTTAGACTCACTAACCTATAGAGACACTACCTGTACATCATTTAAGGGTTTGGACAAAATGGACATGCCAATATAGAGTATGTCTTCTGTAAATCAATTTTTTGTTATGTTATGATTGTGAACCACAACTGTTGTGTTTTATGTGTTACAATAATTGATTTTAATCCTCCCTGTTTTATTGCAAGATTTTTGAAAATATATTGAAGATTAAAACTTTTTTGTAGGGCAAATATTTGAAATGTTTGGTTTAATCTGCTCAGTACAATCTGGCAAAAGAATCCCGCCTACCAAGACCTCGCTGACACCTACTGGCAGAACAGTAGTATTACAGACTTTTGGTGTTGCGGATATACCGTTGGTTCATTTAAAGCTAATGCCAGGTTCTAACCGGTTCGTTTACAGTTGGAGGAGAACAACGCTACTAAGCCATAATAAATGCAGAGCAAATTAAATTTAAAATTATACAATATACAAAATGAATTGTACTTTTGTAAGTTGTTCTTACCCTAACATGTTACAGCCCCTTGCCCGCTGATGCTTTATCTCCATCCATCCCTTCATCCATCCATCTTTTATACCCACTTGTCCGATACCGTACCATTTAAATGTATGCCTCCATGTAATCTTAGGTTTCTTTTTAAAAAGTACAGTATACATGACTTTATATTTAAAAATTATACTATTTAAATCGTTTACATGGTATTACAAGCTGAAACCAAAAGCCAATAATAAATTGCCATGTAAAAAGTCATTTCGGTTTATCATTTATTAATTTTCAGTGAATGTGAAAGCAGTGAGAGGAGTGTTAAGAAAGCCCAAACAATCTGGTGAAAGCAGTAAATCTTTCATGGTGGGGTCTCCTTAAACCTGCCGGGGGGTATAATTGGCCAAAACTGTGCTAATACTTTATAGCATGTTATGATTTAAAATTAGCGCTAGCTTTGGCAACCCTACAAGCAATGTTTTTTACAAGCCAGCGGGCCAGTGTACAGTTTTTCTGTACTCACCCAGCGTCTGAGGGTGGGCGAGCTTCATTCCAGCCCTGCCTGTACCCCAACACAAATATACAATGCTGCC
The DNA here is from genome assembly GCA_026776945.1 of Isichthys henryi. Classification (NCBI taxonomy): domain Eukaryota; kingdom Metazoa; phylum Chordata; class Actinopteri; order Osteoglossiformes; family Mormyridae; genus Isichthys; species Isichthys henryi. The sequence goes on from JAODJX010000097.1 coordinate 5,390,826, forward strand.
TGTATTGCCAGCCAACGATACAGTAACAAAAACCAACTGTGCTTTGAAATATAATAAGAAAATTAGAATAAATAATCAGAAGCCGCTACTAACACTGTCAGGTTGCGGGTGGACGGGCAGGCAGGAAGCGGGGAAAGACGGGGAAAGACGAGGCAGGATCGTCGGGAATCGGGGTCCATTAAGGGACCGAGAAGACAGTGCTGACGGCGAGAAACTAACATTAATGACAAGTCTGGGGAATACGAACTCAGACGCGGACTAAATATACAAGACAAGCCGAAAATAACAGGAAACAGCTGGGCACGATCGGGGAAGCAAAGGAGGATGATCAGGGGGCGTGGCGCACACGAGGATCGGACGAGCTGGGCGTGACAAACACAAGTGTGCATTATTATGTGCGTATATCAATATGTACATATTTATTGACCTTCGTACCCTTTAAGAACAAGTTTGAGGCAGGTGACATTCACGGTGAGCGATGCCACAGCTGTGTCCCCCCCCCCTTTCCTGTGGGGGTGCTGTCGTTGGGGGTCTGTACTGGAATCGGAGGATTCCTTTTGTGGTCTCAGGTTTACATAACCTGTCCGTGGCTAAAAGCTGATCAGTTATTCTTCTTAAATATGTTGCACTCATCGTTAATCAGGTACGATGAATACAACTGACTACAGAAACGTGTTACTATATTTTACCTGAATCATCCTCTCGCCTGCATGAGAGCTGCCACATGTCGGTTGTTCTTGTATATTTTTATCGTATTTTTGCCTATAGACTATAGGGAGCTACACTTTGCTGAAGCTGACACTCCCTGCTAGTATCGTTAATAATAAAAGCAAGCTGATATGTGACTCAGTGTCTGTGTTTCGAACCTCTTACCCTCTCGTTCTCTGTTTCTGTTCCCCACGCAAAACAGTTGCCATTAGACAGCTGGCCTGTGAAGGATCGTGTCATGTGACCGCTCCGATACAGCGGAGTTTCATGGTCCTTTTGCTCGGCTTGCCCTGCAGCTCCGCCCCAGCTCCCATGTTCCCCCAACCATTTGCATAAAGCCCCTCCCACATTTGTACTCTGGCCTAGGTGGCAATTGTGAGCTAAGTGCAGGTCATTAGTGCAAGACACTGTAACCTGACCACGATTTCTCTCCGGTTCCTCTTAGGATGAGAACTTTCGTCCTCCAGTAGGCGGAAGGACATAAGTCGCTGTGCGTCTGAGCTTGTGGGCTCGCGTGTTTGCACGTGCTTGTGCGTGTGCAGGCGGTAAACGCGGTCGCGTGGGCGTCAGGCTTTGAAGAACGTGAGACGGAGGGTGGGTGTGTGTGGGGAGTGTGCAAACACCCCAGCTGTCCAAAGGTGTGGCGGGAACTGAGGGTAATGGCCCATAAATCCCGCATGTCAAGGGGGGGGGTCGCACCTATGTGATGGGGACTGTGTGTGTGTTGCTGGGGGGTGCAGACACGCGGACGCGGGGCTGTGGATGGGACACTAGAGTGTTGCGTCTCCGAGAGCTCACATGCTCGGGGACTGGGGCCACTACAGGTGGAGAAGATCGACGTGATGGAGCGGACAGTCGTGGGTACGTGTTGTGATGGGGCAGCCCCTGTGGATACATAAATCTCGTACGGCTGATCGAGACAACGAGCGAAAGAACCGATGGGCATTCGGGGTTTGCTTTTGCATACCTCTGGGCATTTTAATTGCCAGACGCTGTTCTGTTCCTGCCCGGACATCCCTTCTTCGTCATCATAGGCCCGGAGGTGACTGCGTTTCCAAGTCGGATGACAGAGAGTCTGGATTCAGGGTTCTGAAACTGCGCTGCAGGATGGACCAGCGGAAGAACATTCCTTTTGAGGAGGGCATCTCAGGGGGTATTTCATAGCGTAACGCTGGAGTCAAATCAGGGCGCCAATACCTAAGCTTACTGCTTGCTTGTGATTAGATGGTTTTATCAGTTCATTAGCATGCATATTTCTAAGCTGATCCCAAAGCTGCAGGTGAAGGAACACAATAAGCTCTTTAAATAGCGCTGTAAATTTGACGCCCACCATGAACCAGACGTCTAATGCCTCATCTGTGCAGGCGGACCAGGTCCCGGGAAGCAGTCTGTGGCTGACCTCGCTGCTGGGCGCCGCCCTGCTGGCCATGTGTGTGCTGGGCATTGCGGGGAATGTGTACACGCTGGCAGTGACGCGCTCGGCGGCCATGCGCCGCGCCGGCTCCATGTATGTGTACATCCTGAACCTGGCATTGGCCGACCTGCTGTACCTGTCTACCATCCCCTTCGTGGTGGCCACCTACTTCGCCCGCGACTGGCTGTTTGGTGAGGCAGGCTGCCGCGTGCTGCTCAGCCTTGACCTGCTCACCATGCACGCCAGCGTCCTGGTGCTAGCTGCCATGAGCCTGGAGCGCTACCGCGCCGTCGCCCGGCCCTTCAGTGCCCGCCGCTCCTCCACCCGGCGCCGCAGGCTGGTGGCTCTGGCCATCTGGGCCGCCTCCTTCTTCCTGACGCTCCCCATGATGGTCATGATCCGGCTCCATGACGGCAAACCGGGCCCGACTGGTCAGGCCAAGCGCATCTGCTTTCCCACCTGGACTCCTGACGCCTTTAAGGCTTACCTTCTCATCCTCTTCTTCACCAGCGTCCTCGGACCGGGCCTGCTTATCGTCGGCCTTTATGCCGGCCTGGCCAGACGGTACTTAGCGGCCCAGTCAAATTCGGTGGCCGGCAGCTGCTCGGCGCGGAGTCGAGGGCTAAAACAGAAGGTGGTCTCCATGATCTTCTGCATCATCCTGGCCTACTGGGCCTGCTTCCTGCCCTTCTGGGCCTGGCAGCTGGCCAAGCTCTTCTCTCCCGGCTCCCTCCGGGCCCTCTCCCCGGCCACTCACACCTACATCAACTTCCTCGTCACCTGCCTCACCTACGGCAACAGCTGCGTGAACCCACTGCTGTACACGCTGTTCACCCGCAGTTACAAGGACTACCTGGCCCAGAAGGGTCAGCCATCAGGAACCAGCTGGGGGGACACGGCCGGACCAGCAGGGGGCGCAGCGGTGTGATCCCTTCAACTGGCTGTCAAGACCGCCTCTGCGTTTGCTCCACATTCAATAAAATATGTCTAGTTGCATGACTTCTGTCGTTAGTAAAAACTGTAAGAAAAGAATTTTTAAAAAAAACGCAGAGCTGAGGTTCAGCACCTTTTCTCAAAGAGCTGTCAGCCCTGCAGCCCACGGTGCTGAGAAGCAGACGGGCGAGAGCAGAGGTTCATTTCTGGCATCCAAAAAAGGGACTCCTTAAAAAAAATAACACTAAACTTTGGAATCGTGGTATCATATGACAAACAACTGCTCATGAGGCTGATTGGAAGATGATGCTTTTTGGGTTGCAGGGTGAGCAAATTCTAGAAACCCGAGTTCACGTTTATCACATGGTCTCCATGACCTATTGCGGCTTTGGAAGGAAACATTCGGTTGCCCAACTGTCACCTTCACATTTCTGTCTGTGACTGAATCCGGAATGAATAAAGGATGAAAACTGGAGCATCATGGGTAGGTTTTATGAGTACGTCAGTGGTGGGTGAATCAAGTTATTCCACATAAACAGAAACTGCCATCAGTGTGAGAAAACGACTACATTGATGCAATTTATGAGTCATCACTGTGGCTTGGCTGTTGCGCTTCTGCACGTTTGCCACTCACTGCAAACTCTATTCACTTTCTGCCTTTTTTATGGCTTCATATTAGCGGTGCAGCGTGACTCATATTAGTGGGACATGAATCATGCCCTGAAGATCGCTAGTTCGTGTCCCAGATGTAACACCTGCAGGGTTTAGCACCCTTGAACAAAATACCGACCCTGAACTAATCCGGTTAAATGCCAAACGGGACGAGGGTGAGGGTTAGCAGCTAAAAATGTTATTAATATTTTTTTTCTGGCGCACATTCCCATCACAGTGTGGGAATAAACGGCTTAAATGAAAAACGTTTTTTTCAGTCTTTTTGGTTTTCGGAGAATGTGCCTTTTAAACTTTAGCTTTCATGAATAGTATTTTTTTTAATAAAAGCAGTCACTTTAATGAAAGTTTTGGAATTTCAGAATACCGAACGAGCTGCCTTGCATGGGGGTGCGGGGGGGGGGGGGGATTGAAATAAGATTACAAATCAGGCAGCTGGAGAACAGAGCTGATTGTAAGGACCATCTGCACAATGTGCCTGTTGTTTTCCTGGACATGTTTACTATGTTGTTTATCAGTTGTTTTGTAAGCAGGAACTGCCAAATAAATAAGGATCATATTAAAACACAATGCAGAATAAGCAAGTAATTAAAAGCGCACGCCTCTGCTGGACAGCGTGGTTTCAGATTTAATATGTCGGCACTCCTTCTCGTCACGTTTGCCGCTTTGGCTTCGGAAATGTTATAAGCAGACAGAGCAAAACTACAAATGCAAATATTTTAATAATAGCTTTGCTGGAGACAAGACCATCTGCAGTATCAGATCTGTCAGCAGGGATGGTAACTGTAGTCTGTAATCATAAACGCCACGCTTGTCTTCTTCTTTTGGGCTACCAGTGGGAGGTCTGTTCAGAAGACAGTTTTCTCGTTTTTATGTAATATTCTCTGAGCGTTCCTCAGTTTTCTAGTACTTAATAATTTATTAATACTCCACTTTTGTTCATTTGCTTATTTGCTGTTCTTACTTGTGTACGATTGTGTAATCTTTGCACTCGTGCTTCATTTGAGTTAGCACTTTCGTGATCAGCAGTGGTGGGATGGTTTTCTAGTGAATCGTGAATCGAAATTGAATTGAATTTTTGAAAGACCCTTGGCAGAGTTTACAGGGGATCAAAGTCAAAGCCAAATTAAAATAATACAAAAAGAATTCTACAATGAATTGCGTTGGCCCGCAAACCCATTGGCTCCCCACCAGGAAAATGCCTGGTATGTCAGATGGGCAGTCCCACCCTGCCCCGCCCCACCCTGACAGGCTAGGGAGAGCTCTGTTCTACCCCGGGAATGTCTCCTCGGGTCGTGACATTCCTTGGCTGGGGGGCTGCCGGCTTCGTGTTGCGTTGTGAATTGCCCAGCAGAATGCAGCGCCTACCTGCCTGGGCACTACACACCGGGTCGGGGAAAAGAACGCCTACAATGAGGGAGCCGCCATTTCAGCATGTGCCCCCTATAGGATGGATATGAAGGCATCGGGCCGGAAGCATCTCAATGACACATGGTCAGAATGTTCCAGAAATGTCATCTGTATCGATCATTTCAAATAATGCCTTTTTCCCTGGTATTATTTCCACCAAATTAACATCATATTGCTTTAAAGACGATGACACTAAGGATCTGCACCTTTCCTTTCCTGTAATACTTTTTCAATAAATAATGGTCCACGGATGAGTAGTTATGGATGGATGGATGGATGGATGGGTGCTGATAGAGATTTTTTAAGACCCCTGGACGGATGGACAGGTGGAAGGATCAGTCTGAACTCCAGACAGTGAGATCATTCAGGCAGGCCTGCTGAATCTGATGAGATGGTGGTGACCACGGTAAAAAGGATCTGGACACTGGATACTGCAAAATACAATGACGTTCTAGCACAGCTTCAGATAGAACGCAGTGAACAGTAGAGTGCAGGAAGTCATCGTTTTATTGAAATGCTTTTCGCACATTTGGCTTCCAACACATTTGAATGGGAACACAACCACTATTTCAGTCTGCTGAGACTGTGCAAAATAACAATTTTGTCTTAATATATGTAGACGGCAAGAAGGATTAGGCTGTATTATGGGGTGCAGGCTTGGCGTAGAGCTAAGACTTGAGCAGTGGCAAGATGCCATCCTGGGGTGGGCGTTTGGGTATGTTGGGTTGGCACCAAAAAGTTGTTGACTGGGGAGGGTGGTAAAAGTTATTAATTTAGTAGTTTTGCAATTATATTGCAATTAAATGACTGGTTACATTTGGTGTGTCTCTGCTGGCTAGGCAGACATTCCATTTAGTTGGGCACTGCCAATCCCCTGCTCACCCATAGCCACTCCCCAGGCTGGAGTTTATGCCAAGAAGCACAGAGCATGAGGCAGGGGGACACCCTAGATGGGATGCCAGTCCATCAAAGGGCACAGGGCAGGGGACACCCTGGATGGGATACCGGTCCATCACAGGTCATACACTCACATACTCTGGGGCATTTAGAAAGGCCATTTCACCTCACACCACTGGGAGGAGACCCATGTGATCATGAGAACTTGGGAGGTGTGATATTATATTGCTTACTTAAGGAGCTAGACTATTATAACTATGTTTAATTTGATAAGAAAATATTGTATTATTTATGGAATCAGTATGTATAGCACTTCCCCGCAAGTAAACAACACATGTTACCATCCTAATGCAAAGTGCTGTTACCACCTTCTGAAGGGAAGTAAAAAGTATATCTGTGAGAAGCGAGACGGGACATAGCTGCTCTGATACAAAGCTTCCTCTTTTTCCATGGTTACCTGCCAACAACAAAGATGCTTTGATGTATTTCGTCCTTCTGTCTCCATGTCCTTGTATCGCTGGATGCTTCCTGCTCACACCCTAAGCCACACATTACACTGTCTGCTGCCTGGGCTGTGTGAACCATGCTACACCGGACAAAACCATACGACAGGTGGGGGGGGGGGGGTGGTTAATGACTTTACCTGAGTGCAGGAATGCAGATGGGTTTAATAAAACTATGGGGGGAGTGACCACAATAACAGCTGTGGCAGGTTCGACACACGGCCAGCAAAAAGGGTTTTAATCAGATACTCAGCACTGGCACAGGTGAGATAATGGATGGGCTGTTTACTTTGCCCCCTGCATGAATCTCATTTGGAAATGACATCCTCTCACTGTTACTACTGTGCCAATGCTAATGGGCTCACTGAAGTGTTTTCAGGTTGCTGCCACTGGAGCACACTGTGGCTTGAGTCTCATCATGGCCAATCAACTGCGGGGTCACCAAGCGCCTGACCCTGTGATGTAAGACTGGAGCACATGGGGAGGCAGCATAGCCCTTACCACTGCCTTACATGAAAACATCTCTACAGTTATTATAGTAATTTCCTGTCCCATTGGCTGAGGAACACTGTACAGCAAAAGGTCTCTCTTCATCTCATCCCTGGTCTTCAACCTGTAATTAGTGGTTGTGCTTACTTAACTCAGAACTCACATGGTGGAAATAAATATTATTATATCGATATATTTTCAGCAATTCTCTGCTATATAGAATTATGTATTTCATTACTGGGAGGCGGCCCCGGGGAAGACCCAGGACACGCTGGAGGGACTACGTCTCTCGGCTGGCCTGGGAACGACTCAGGATCCCCCCAGAGGAGCTGGATGAAGTGGCCGGAGAGAGGGAAGTCTGGGACTCCCTGCTGAGACTGCTGCCCCCGCGACCCGACCTCGGATTAAGCGGGAGATGATGGATGGATTATTTACGACCAGGTTTTACCCCATGTTTTGCTGGGATGGAGCATTTTCTACTGAGGTTAAGAAAATCCAATAATTACCGCAATAACTGTGACACATTCGTATAGATGATGCATAAGTATGTGAACCAATATCTATACTGTAAGTAACCATCCCAAAGGTAACTAGCTTGTTTTTGGTAGATGGCACATTTGCCAGTGCTTTTGAGTTCTAGAACTTTTAAACTTTCCAATTAAACATCACCTGATTCAAAGAAGAAAATGACTATCAATATTTACAGACAAATCTGCATACCTGAGTCTGCAAAATGAAACCAGGCATTACCACTGATTCTGTACCGAAAGCAACGAACAGCAAAGTGCTGTGAGGTTTATTAAAGCATCTGAAATGTCAAAATGATTTTCAAACTTTCGGGTCGAAATATTTTCCGAAGAAGAACCAGGAAAAGCTGCGATTCTAACCCAGCGAAGTCGTTCAGGTTCACAGTGTTTGTGCAAACAGAAGCAACACGTGGTATAGTAACGAGTTTAATAGTGGTGGAAGAATTAAGCATCGTGATGAAGTTTCACAGAGGATAGGGCACAGATCACAGCCAATCAGCAGCCAGAAAGGGCAGATCCAGCGCCTGCAGTCTTGCTTAATTAATCTTGAAGCCCTTAATTTTGACATCGCCCAGTACTTCAATATACATGAACTTGTCATCACCAAAACGATTAGAGAACGTCACAGTGTGGTCGCCGGGCATCTTGACATGAAATTCATCATTGTTGTAGTTAATGGTTACCTGGGAGAAAAAAGGATGAATATAAAAAATGATGTGAGGTTGAAAAAGATTGATGGAGGAGGTCACTCAGTTGCTGATTCACTAACAGGCTGTTGTAATAACCTAAAAGCCAGTGGTACAGTGACAAACAATGGTCTTGTTACTCCAGGAATGTAGGATCAAACCCTACTGTGAGTCCTTGGCTTTGGGTCATTAATGGAATTTGTACTTCGTGAAAAAATTGATTAAATATTAAACGATGCAATGTTTATTTTAACCACTAGAGGTCACAATGATACCATGATTCAGCAGGTTGGTTTCTTTTCCTTGAAGAACAGTCTAGTGTCTACAAGGGTCAGGCACAATATGCTATTCTATTCTGTATGCTGTCTTTCGGGATTTTTATTGCCTTTTGCAATTTGACATTTATTATTATTCTTCGTAAAAACAAACAAAGAAAAATATAAATGTTTATGGCCAAAGGATGAGGATAAAATTTCAAATGTACAAATTGGGTAAAAATGAAAAATGATGCAAATGATATCTTTTGACCTTTATAATAAACTGACACTAAAGGGTTTAACTGATTATCTGACAAGCGGATTCATAAATAATGCTACAACAAGAGTGAGGCGCTATATATCTTCCATGGGGGGCCCAGAACCTGTTCCACAAGCTACAGGTAAACACAAAATAAGCCAGGAGGGGACACCAACCCAATCGCGGGGTGCGCACACACACACGCTCACACACACACCTAATCCCAACGATCACACCCTAACCCCCCATCCAGCTCTAACCTTATCCATAAGTAACCAAACAAAATACAAGACTTTTGGCATTTTTAGTTTTTTGACTACAGTCACAGATTTTTATAAAATTGAAATTCTGGACCGGGGAGGGAAAGGAAACATCACAACAGCACAGAGAAAAGAGGCAGAGACTCGAACCCTGGTCTCCAGACATGTGGGCAAACTGCACCACCAAGTGCAATATGCGAATTTTTCATTTTAGAACATCATAGATTACACATTTTATCTGAAGTTTAAAACTGTTTAGTGCTTAAACGAAACAAAGGAAGTGACATCGTTCCTGTTGATCTTTATTGCATTGCTGTTTGTCAGTGGCCATCCCCACCCAAGCCCGCCATTTGTGCTGTATTGCTGTCCAATCTCCACCCTTGCACTTATGTTCTTCCAAACACATGCAACAATAAAACTTGAAGCACATAGTGATGGACCTTAGCGGCACACAAAGACGGGCGGTCTCACCTTAAACTCCTCCCCCTGCTCGAAGGGGAAGTGGTGCTCCCTCTGCTCACTGGACCAGGAGCCGCCTTGCCGGGAGTTGAAGACGATGACGTGATGGTCCCCGTGCTGGTTGAAGCGGACATTGAAGTGCAGGGCGATGTCATTGTCACTGTGGCCGATGTTAACGGTGAACCTGTGGAGGTGGGGGGAGGGGGGTGAGGAGGGGCAGGTCACACTGAAGCCTCAGAGCGGCCGGAGGGACTATGACCTACCCCTCGGCATCAGGCTTGGGAACACCTGTGATCTTCAGGTCCTTCCCAGGCTTCACAGACATGTTCTTCAGCGTCAGCTGGTGAAAGAAAAGGAGGCCATGATTATAAAACCAGTTCTGTGCAATTCTACAACGAAAAAAAGAAACCCTGATTTGCATAGATGGATAAATTTTACAATGGAGGACTTTGACCATCACTCTGTATCCAGTCACTACACAAGCATCCGTTTTAACTGATAGTGAGAAAGAATTAGAAAACAATGACCTCATTCCAGGGTGGTATGCTGGCTGATCGGCTTCCATTATCTCCTCACACCCCAATCGCGGGTTTGACCCTACATCTGTTCATGGACTTTGATTGTTCTCCTTGTGATTGCGTAGGATTCATTTGGAAAGTCAGGATTCCTCCCGCAGTCCAAAAAGACGTGAGACCAACGTGCTTACATTGTAGTATTTCTCAATCCATGGCATGCCACCCAAACTGGGTCATGGAAAGTTCAGAGAGGGTCACGAGCCTGAGTAGGAAAATAAAGTCGACCCATTTTTCTCCTACTTAAATGTTAGAATGGCTTCTTCACGATCAGAAACAATCACTTTTGATTTTTTGCAATTGTCAAATCGTAGTAGGCATGATGCGATGCTGAGAGAGCTGGTGAGTTTTACAGATTTGTTTATTTTGCTACTTCCCTATACATGTTTGTGACTGAGCTGGCATGTTAAGAATTAGGTTATGGGGCAAAACTGGTTGAGAATCCCTGGTCTACAGCATTTAAGTGTTTGCCCTGGGATGGACCCTGTACTGATAACAGCTGGAACATGAATGAATGGTTTTATGACGTTACTATATTTACAGCTGGGACCGGAACCATCCAGGCAAAGGCGATGTGTCTCTAAGCTTCCGGTAACCCTATACAGCGTCCCACCATTTGGGATGCTGGACAGTGACTCTGCCTGAAGCCTAAGAAGTTATTTCAGTCCCACTCCTCGCAGAGAAACACTTACATTAATGGCCAAATTAACATGGATGGATTTTCGGCAGCCTACAGACTCACACGCTGAACGTTTGCTGTAACCTTGGACCTGTAAACAGGGCAAGGATAACATGGAAGTTCTCCCGAAAGTGAAGACTAAGATATAACCTCACTCACAGCACAGAATACTGAGTGCTGCATCACCATCGATTGGGAAAGCTGCCATCTGCACCCCAGGGAGAAGAAACGACCTAAACTGCAAACTCACGGCGCATTATCAGCAACGCAAACCCCCTGTAAATGATCAACCGCCTTCGATGACCGGACCATAAACAGGTGTGACCCTCATCATAAAGTCATCGCAGGCATTTCGCAACCGTGAAAGAAAAGAAGCCAATGTCTGATGAGCTGGATGCCAGTCATAGACCCCACGCAGATAAGCGGCAGGGAGGGCCGGGTTACACCCCGAGAGGGTGTGGGAGACAATTAGGGAAGTCAGCTACCAATCCCACGCTATGGGATGCCTATCCCAAGGAGCACCAGGCATTGGTACACCCTAGATGGGATGCTGGTCCACCATGGACACCAGTTAGACTATCTGCATGTTTGTTCACTAAGGGAGGAAACCACAGTGCTGTGAGGAAACCCAAAGAGGGAGACCCCACACATACAAAGTAGAAGCAGGATTTGTTCTTTGAACCCTGGATGCATGAAGTTGCAGCATTACTCACTAACCCAAACCTACAAGATACCTATAGAATTTAGTTACATAAATATTATATAATATTATGACACAATGAACTGTGAAATTAGCGTTCCAGCTTCTCCCATTATATTTCATGTTAGTATATGGGTCACAGATGTCTATATAGTCCATTTTACAACAGTCATCTCTCAGTTATGTATGCAATTCTCTTGATTCCTGCAATTGTGAGAAAGTTGTGTTAATCCTTTTCAGGAAGTATTGGGGTTTCTAATCTACCCGGGTCTCCCTGGTACGAGGTCACCTTTTCTTTCTGTACCATCGAAATTTCCTACACGTCTGCACCACATCTTCCGTTTCTACGGTTAAAACTAGTGCATCGCTAGTGAACACAAGTTAATAATTGCTATCCTGACTTGATCCTTTTGGAATGTGATCGATGATAGTGAGCGAATATATTCTTCCAACCAAAACCAATGTATTAATGATAATGACAAACGCCTGTCAGTGCAAAAGAAAAGTGTGTTCATATATTTTTCAAAACTATTTTCAATATGACTCTTTTTGCGTGACTATTTTCTATAATAAATTGTGCCTATATTTAAGCGACAGCGCATCCTATCAGTTTGTCGGTTTGCTTACGTTTTTTTTTTTTGGTTCCCAGGTCGACCCATACAGTTTTGAGACATTATTTTTAATTAACTTTTTGTGATCTTCTCAATTCAAAAACACGATACACGCGAGCCACACGACGTGTTCAGCAGTATGTAAATGCATACATATTAATCATAAGTGTTCACGCAGTGCCATGCGGGTAAGAGACTAACTAACAGTACTAACAATCACGGGAATTTCTGTGGTGCAGAATTATCGATCAAACTCAGCTACAGCTCACCTAAAAACTTAATGTAAGCAGCACTAACTAGATTAATATCATACGGATCATATTTTAACTTACGACGTACAATATACGGATATATACTTACACTCATCTTGTCAATGCTGTCGGGCGAATTTTAAGGCTGAATATCGATAATGTTCAGGATGGTTCGTTTGACCGCAGCGCCGCTTTTTATTGCGACGTGAACATGTGCAGCTGCCTCGCGGATTCCCCGCGATCCAATGAGAAGGAAGGCCACGCCCACATAGCCCGGGTCCCAGAGCCGAATCTCTTATACGGTTTTCATCAAAAAGTGAAGCGGTTCGGAATCACAGATCCTGATGGACACTGAGTTGCATCCAAGTCGCACATAAATGGACTTCCGATTTGACTCGAACTTTTGGATAAAGATTCATGAACATTAAAAAATACCTGAACATTTCTGCAGGAGCAAAGTATTTTTTTGTTTACAACCCTCCCTGGTCTTTTAACCAGTCTTTCCAGGATTCAGCGATTTTGCGACCACAGGAATTAATGTAAAATCATGGAAGCATTTTACAATAAAACCTCACGTTAAGATTAATAACCTCCTATGCTATTCTTTCCGACAACGCTTGTTTGTGCAAATACAGTCACAAGAAGGGATTCGTTTACTTGAATAAAATATCTTTACATGTACTTGGCGTGTATGACAACTGAAGTTCCAACAGGAATTAATAAAGTTATCTATCTATCTATTTCACACAAAGTGTCACTATGCGGCAATATTTGTCATACCTATAATGCGGCGATTAGCTTCATACTCGGCAAATATGACACCGAACCAACCACTAAAGCAACCAGAACTCAGCAAATTTTCCCTATTTACTGCAGCAATTACATTGGGGGGGCGGCATGGTGGTGCAGTGGTTAGCACTGTTGCCTCACACCTCTGGGACCCGGGTTTGAGTCTCCGCCTGGGT
>JAODJX010000097.1:5465302-5485214 GCA_026776945.1 Isichthys henryi
GTCTGGGCCTCCCTGCTGAGGCTACTGCCCCCGCGACCCGATCCCGGACCAAGCGGCAGATGATGGATGGATGGGCTCTTTTTGCACCTCTGTTTAAAAACTGAATCTTACACTGAATCTGGATATTTCAAGGCTGTTAAGGTTAATGACCGTGTACTGGATGATATCTACCCCATACATGACATCATGAAAAGACGACGCCTGGGGCTGAGTAGTGATTCAGTTTTCAGCGTATCGTTTGAAAGTCTGCAAAGGTGAAAATGAAGGAGCTTGTTGGCGGAGGAAAGAGAGCTTGGATTGTTCTTGGAGACCATTGCTGAAGTTTTGGCAACCATGACGCACAGCTACAGCATGGAAGATTCCCCCCAGGCTGAGTCTCTTCGGTGAGAAGCTGAGTTTGTGTCTAAGATTATTTCTGCTCTCAAAGTACCCAATCAGCATGTGCCAGATGAAGCCTGATTGGCTGAGCTGGGCCCCTGCAAATTGAAAAATCTGAACTCTTTCTGGATAGTTTTCTATTATGACTATAGGCTTTTCACTTTCTTAGGCAATGGCCAGTAATGCACTATTGGAGCTATTATAAAAACAACCTTTGAGCTAGAGATAAGATGACCTATTAAGGCCCAGAATGTAAAAATATCAGACAGATCTGGGAGACGACTCTCCTCAAGGGCCCCCTTTTAAAGTGTTTTGATACCGTAAATAACAGCTCCAGATTAATGGCCTGGCTTAGGTCAGTTCATAGCATCTTATCTGTCTGTAAAATGGAGACTGAATAAAAATGTACAGCAGCTCCATAAATCGAGATGGACACATTCACATTTTAATTTAAATGCGGAGCGTTTGCCTTCTGGGCTTCTCCGAGTGATCTACTGATGTCTGGATACATCAGATATTCGGTGTGATGTGGACTGAATCTACATTATTTTAGTGAGGTATTCCACACATCCTCTCCTTCTGTGTTTAATAAGTGCTTCACAAGCTGGCCTAGACTTCGTGTCACTGACCTACGGGAGAGACTGGGTGTCTGCATATTTATATAACAGCTGATCATCTACTGAAAGCTACACTGGTGACCTTTTTATCATAAGTCCAGTTCTGTAAGGGATGTGATTCTGTGTGTCTTGAGTGTTACTATCATTAGTTAAAGCATCAGTAGGAAACAGTTTTCTTTTTGTTTTATTTTTATCATTATCAACTGCCATTACTGGCCTACATCCAGCTTGTGGTCCTTTCACCAAGATAAGCAGTTCAATTTAGATTTGGAGTCTAACATACATCATGTGTGTCATTTACATCACACCCAAAATTTACCAGCTTTCCTGGGGAAAAAAAGTTCATTTCACTTAAACAAAAAGCCTTTAACTATGCTATTGTTGTGTCAGAGCCTTTCACAGGCTTCCTTATAAGTGCAAAATGCATGTAAGACAGGGGTGTCAAACTCTCGTCCTGAGGGGCCGGAGCCCTACACAGTTTTTGGTTCACCCTCATTTAACACACCTGATTCAACTCCTTGTGCTAATTACCACATAGCTCTTGAGCTGAATTATTTGTTTTGGAACAGAGAAAAAAAAGAAAAAAAATTCTTAAAAAATAATTACATTTTTTCTACATTTTTTAAACCACTGTTTCCCAACCCGGTAGTCGGGACCCCACAGATAATCCATGTTTTAGCTCCCTGTCCAACAGTCTGTATTTTGGGAAGGAGCAAAAACATGGACTGTCTGTGGAGCCCTGTGGACCAATTTTAAACCAGCATTTCCCAACCCAGTCCACGTTTTTGCTTCCCCTCAGCTCCCAGCGCACCTGTACCAGGTATATGGTGTTTCTGATTGGCTGGGAGCTGGGAGGGAGCAAAAATGTGGACTGTCTGGGGTTCCTCGAGGATTGGGTTGGGAAACACTGTTTTAAACTATTTGAGTTCTGCAGGTCCAGCCAGCCACTCCTGCAGAGGGAGTGCTTGGCTTTGTTTCATCAGGGTGCACGGCTGGCCCGTTCACCAATGAGAACACAGAGCCGCACGAACTAATGGAACATGACGGAAACTGCTGCCAAGATCGTTGGAAAATTGCATAGAAACCTTCCATGCTTTTGGAGGGTCACAGTTGATACGTGTGAGGAAGGCACGTAGCGTAAAGCCTCCAGTAATGAAGGAGCCTGTTTTCCGAGAGGATTGCGGTCGCCAGTTGTCCACCGTCGTGTTTAGGGAACTAAAACCCAGAATTACATGGAGAAGGAAGGTGGAGGCCAAAGTAATTATGAAAAGCTGCTATGTTTTGGTCACGGTCAGCCACAGGCTCTGTCACCTTGGTGCTGCTTTCGCCGTCCTGGTTATTAAGGAGAACCGGGCTGATTAATGCATCCTCCTTGGGCATAGGCGGAACAAATTTATGGTTTTTCTACATCTACCCCCTTCACAGAACGACTTTGTGGCTGATAGTGTAGTACTGCAAACTCACACCTCCAGGGCTGCGGTTTAAAATTGCGAATTTGCTCTGTATGTGTGGATTTTGAAAGATCCCTCCTCTGTTCCCCTGCCCGAGCAGGTCCCTTCCTGACCCTGTACAGGATAAACACATGGATGGACGATAGATGCCCAATCTATGTTGAGTTCATTCACCTGAACTCAGAGCTACCAGACCAGTGTCACTGCTGTCAATTTTTTCCAATCATGCACAGTTAGTCAACATCTGAACCTTGTTTGGTGTAAATTACCCATCCCCTCCAGTATGTGAGTCACACAATCTTAGTGAAGACCACACTCACCATTTCTGCCAGTTCTCCCACATCATTGTTCCAACATGATGGAAAGCGGCTTTTCTAGACCAAAGACCTTTGGCTTTGAGTCTTCGACCAGCTAGGAGCTCCCATCAAGACATAGTGTTCAACTTTAGTTTTAATTACTCAAAGGTTCTATTTTAATCACACCTAAAACTATGATGAGTTTTATCATTTTGGTCTAGAACAGCAGTCCTCAACCACTGGGCTGTGAATCATTACTGGGCCGCGGATCATTTGGTACTGGGCTACACAGAAAGAGTAAAAAACTTTTAATTCCATCATATTGAATGCTGGAGGTTTTATTTTGAATGACCAGGGCCCATATTAACAAAGCATTTTATCTTACCACTAAGAGTCCTGCTAAATCACACAAAAAGTTTTTAGCTAAGAGCTTTTTCCTAAAACCTATTCACAAAGTGGCTGAGAGCAACTTTTAGTTAGGAAAACCTCCGACTCCTAAACTAAGTGCAAAACTCGGTCACTGTGGCTGACGTCAGTTCTCATGCACGAGCTTGCCTGAAATAGCTACGGGGATTGGTTGATGAGTCCAGTATGTGTTGGTGAAAATGGACGTGCAACATCCCATTAACACAAATACAGTGGAAACCCCTTGTAGTGATCATTGTTATAGTGAGCAACCAATTATAATCACCAAAAAGCATGGGACACAATCATTCCTGTGCAAATACTGTTTAAATCATCGTTTATAATAATCAAATAAACAGTTTTAAAGTACTTTTTTTTAATCACAACATATGTAAGAAAATTACAGCTACTGTATTTTCTTTAGCTTTACTTTGATCGCCCTACTTTGCCTTGCGGGTAACCCGGCCGTCTGCTTCTGGCTGTAGGATCCTGAGGCTAATGCTGAGTGCACAGAAAACATCACAGGAGAAATGTCACTTTCTTTCAATGACAAATATAGCCTCATCACAGCTTATGGTAAACCGCTACAAACGAGCCAACGAGAAACAGCAGCGAAATTATATTAAGGTAAATTTCATATACAGTACTATATTATAGCGTATTTGAATTATACACAGTTCAATAATTTGAAAAGCGTTTGAAACAGCTGTACTGTATTTTGAACGAGTCAATAATATTCAGTACATAACGACACGGTCCGTTTTATTACCTCATATTCATGTAATAAATATACAAATATCAGTTAGATGGTAATCTGCCTGAGACATAAAGGGAAAAAAAGAAAAATATCGGTTATAATTATCACTATAAGCGGTTTCCACTGTGTATGATTGGGTTATTTTGGTTTGTTGGAGATGTTATTGCAACCCTCACAAGCTCCACAACAACCATTATTCCCTCTCGACTGAGGCGGTTCCTTTCAAGTAATTCAGCGTTCGTTTAATGTTTCCAAGACATTGCGACGGTTTGTGAATTGGTCTTACTGATTTAGCAGTCCTGTAGACCACTCTTTAGTTCTTCCAGATTTAGGTGCCACTTTTAGCACTAAGGGGTTTGTGAATTGCTCTTAATCAACAAAAACTTCGGAGTCCTACATTTAGGACTGACACGTCTATTATTTTTAGGAGTTTCTCCTAAATAGGCAAACTTTTAGCCTTAAGGTGCCCTGTGAATTCGGGCCACGATCGCCTCCCAATCACGTTTGTCTGTGCTGCTTTCACAGTTACAGATATTGAAAGATAAATACCGCGTTTGCGATTGGACGTGCGCATGTGCGGGCGCCATATTGGGACGCTCAACACTCCAGTCATTTTTCTGCCTGCAAAAATGTCGCAGGCATGCTCAGTGTGTGAGTTTACAAACAGACCAAACCTTAAAAACAGGCAGCGAGGTAACTTTTCATAAATAAAAGTAAATTTTATTTCATTTTATTGTTATGTACGTTAGTGAACATGAGCTATCTCTTCAGACTATATTATGCGCGCGCGATGGCTGGGCCGTGGAAAATTGTCTTGCATGAGTCAGTGGTGCAAAAACACTGGAGACCGCCGATCTAGAATATCCAATATTGAAGTTGTGCTTAACTAAATCACTAGCGTGGGAAAATGGAGGGCAGTAGAGAAGCTGTAATGAATGTAAAATTACATATATAAGCATATATGCTGTCAAAAATAACTTTTTAGAGAACTAACTAGCATCCTACATTGTCAAATTGTCAGTCGTCACACACCAGCTCAAACTCTTTTTATCTTCCTATGTAGTATGTCTAGACAAACATCTAGATCCTGACATGACAGTAATGATGTTGATTTTTTTTTTTTGAACTTAGTGATCGGTGGTCATTTTTGACACCACAGTGCACAACAACGAAATGTGTTCTCTGCATTTAACCCATATGTGACAATGTGACATAGCAGGGGGCAGCTAATTCAGCACCCGGGGAGCAGCGCTTGGGGGTGGTACCTTGCTCAGGGTATCGCAGTGGTGTCTTGCTGGTCGGGGATTCAAACCAGCAATCTTTCTATTACAGGTGCGCTTCCCTAACCATTAAGCCACAACTGGCCAATTTTATTATTATTATTATTATTATTTTATTTGCAGCTCCATAGAGTATTTTGTATGTGGCTATGACTGTTTTTCATATAAAGGGTTTGTATATGTTAGTGATCCAGTGGCTCAGTGGGTCTCAGAACTGGGGATTACATTCCTACTTGCCACGATGGGCTTCAGGCTCCCTGACAGGTAGATGTACTGATGAGTGTATTCAAACCTTCTGCACGACATGCAGAAACGAGTACACTGATCTGGATTAACTTGATTGTAGTTACTGACATACAATGATCTGCAGGCCTTAATTCTGTCATCCAGGAGATGTTACTTACACCAACTAATTTACCTGTGTTTAACTCTAATGAAGTACCCTTATAAGATGCTAACTCCTAAAATAACTTTATAAATAAATGTGTAAATTCAGGCAGTTCCTGGCTTAAGACCAGCGACCTTACAGACAACTCATACTCGAGAACAGAACGCCATAAAGCCGATTATATTAAAAAGTTCAACGAAATACAATGGTTCATAATAATGACCACGTACGGTACTCTGTGATGCTCGTGAAAACAATGCGCGACTTCAGTGGTTCATGGATTTAAGGTACAGATCTATCTGTCTGTGTATCTGCTGGTGCGTAATTTGAGTGTTTGCTTTTTTTTATAGAAAAGTTCACAATTTTCACGAAGGTTAACTTGTTTTCATATTCATGTTGACCTTCATGTGCACTTTATGGGATGGTTTTTATCCGCTGTTGACCATCTGACCGCAGTTAATAATTTCTCCCACCCCTGTGATCCCCTCCGCTGTGTCAAATATTGACCATCAGTGATGACGTTTCAACACAGTGGCACACGCAGCCTGTTGGACCAGGCAGCTCGCCAGGCTGGCACCCCGGGGGGGCTGCACGCCGTGTTTATCCTCGTCATTTTCTCGATGCCCTTCAATTAAGATTTAACTCGTTAACAATGCTTCGGCTCCAGCCGGTGTTTGTTTTAGATAAACCAGAAGGACAACTTTCGGAGCCAGGGATTGTAAAAGAAATTAACGGGAGGAAGAAAAAAACAGGTACAATTTAGTCACAAATCCAAATTAAACCAGGACAGCTGGTCTGGAACAAAAGCCTCACATTTGGTTCAAAGTCCCACAGCGAAAGGAAAGGGGGAAAAAAGAGAAAAAAATGTCAATAAAGTATGTCGACAAAGTCACAAAATATAAGCCATTATGTAACTGTGAATATAATTACAGTTGTAACCACTGTGGGCCATTCCGCAAACAGATAAACTTCTGTGCAGGCTTGATTAAATTTCCCAATCCAATTTCAGGGATGGAAATATGATTTCTGTAACACTGGCAGTCTCTCCAATACAGTTCTTCAGAAAAATCCTGAAGGCTCACTGACACTGTACGGCCTTGCTGCTGCTGTGGCCGCTGCCCTGCTTGCGGTCTGTGGTTTCCCACGTGGGGCCATCGCTGCCACTCAAATATTTACTTTTCTCAGATTCCTGCCTATTCAGACGACCATTAAATGTTTTTTTCTGTAATCACTCTGTACTCGGACTGGATAGCTGACTTAGTGCTTTTACTTTTACATTGCTGTTCTATAGTTTTGTATAATTATCACCTATTTTGAGTATTTCAACAAGATATATTTAGTGTCGATGTGTAAATAGACTTAATAAGCCATTAAAATATATTAACTTAACATAAAATAGCATGACGTTGCCAAAAGCATTTGGCAAATTACCACATTGGTCAATATTCCTTTATTTACTAAAAAGTTCATACCCTGTGATGGACTGGCATCCTTCCAGGGTGTCCCGTGCCCAGTGATGGACTGGCATCCTTCTAGGGTGTCCCTTGCCTCTTGGTCAGGGTTAGGGTTTAGGGCACAAGACCCACCATGCTGGAAAACCTGGGTCACCTAAAGACCTCCACCTGCGGTACATCGCCATCAGTCTGTCTCATTCTCCACATCCATCGCATACGTCATCTCTCCATCTCATAGGCGGCATCTTTCACAGCCCAGGAACATCTCCCATAAGCTCCTCAGTGTCATGCCTCCACACCAGTAAGCCTCTTCCAGTAAGCCCCCCCCCACCACACACATACCTCAGGCCAATTTCACAAAGCTTGTGGGGAATCCTGCCGGTAAACATAGAGAAGAAGAAAGAAGAGTGATTGAACAGGAAGCAAAGTTCACATTCAGTAGGGCTGTGGCAGGTACAACTTAAAGGAAGCATCTGCTGTAAGGCTCTTTGAACTGAATTTCTCCATTAAAATATTCACCCATGTGCTGGGGTACAATTTCACAGTTTTCTAAGGAACTATAAAATTATTTTATACATGTGCATGTAGCAGGCAGTGTGTCGGCTAAGACAAACATACAACTGGATGGCTGTGATTTCAGCTGTCAGGACAGGCTCTACTAATGTGCCCTTGAGCAGGGCAGCTAATTCTAACTGCAAATTGCAGGGAAATAAAAAAATAACTCTGTCAGCTGTGTGATTACCTCTAGATTCTTGTGTAGATAAAAATAATAGTATTAAATAATGTTATTTGAGTGAAAGTGTGTAAAATATGGTGATGGATAAGCTAGCTTATTGAGCTGACTGACGGCATCACTGATATCTGGACGATGTCCCCACGCCCAGCAGGCAAGCAAACGTGCCAAAACCCTAGCCATGCAAGGATAGCAGCAACACTGGGAGGTAGGGTTCAGTAAACGTGGACTAAGGTCTGGCACCAAACATAGGGCAGGGCAAATACGCAAGCGGGGCAATTTCGCGGGCCTGTGGCCGTTCTCATCAGTCGGAGAGCCGTCCTGGCTCTCCGGGGCCACCGGTTCGCTTAATCATATTCCCCGTGAAGCCAGCGGGGCTCAGGCACCTGCTGCAGAACATTCTGGATATTTTGGAACCCTGCCTGGCATTGAGTTGGACCGTGGCGAAACGTGTACCTTCTGGACAGAAAAGACGAGCATGATTGGCAGCGAGCTACTGGAATGTCACACTTTGTAAATGAAGGGAAGGAGCGGGTTTGACCTTCCAGTTTGCTGCCTGTCGCGCACGGGCTTACGGAATCGACACCAGCAACTCATTAAGCGCGGTGGAATCAATCAGTCGCTACTGCAGTAATTTATGCCTGAAGGACATGCCAGCCATAAAGCGCAGAGTGTCTCTGGATCGAGTTCTTATTGCACTGCGGACTTGGGTGTCAGCGGCTTCACTTCGGTCAGGGTATCTGGCTGGACACACCTTTCCTGTTAGAGAGCCAGGTTGCTGTGGCATCCATTACTGCAATGATCGCCGCTCCTCTCAAGTCTCAAGCACGCTCCGCATATAAAACAACAATCCCCATCTCATGTACATTCACGTCGACATTTCTTTATAGATAGATGTGTTTCTGGGTTTTGATTCAAGAGACTGTTCCAACACACGTGTCGTTCTGTCTAATAATACATCCCTTAGTGTGATTAGTGTAAAATTAGATCATGCAGCTTGTCTAATATCGAGCTAAGTATGACTTATTTGGTGTGATGTATTTCAAAGATGGAGAAGGAGAGGGAGAAACAATGTCTTCACGCCACACCATTTTGGGTCTGCACAGAGGTAAATACCTGCCATGCCTGGCACGAGACATTCATCACCCACGACGCAAGCAGAAGTCTCCTAAATAACCATTTTGCTCTGTTGGGCCCGTTGATTGAATATATTCCAATTTGCATCTATCGCCATGGCGACATTGTTGTAGGAGAACAGCATTCCAAACGTCCCCGTGCTGAGGGCGTTGTTTCAGAGTTTCTACCGTGTGTCGACATGCGTTATCCGCGTGTCGATGTGCGTTATCCGCGTGTCGATGTGCGTTATCCGCGTGTCGATGTGCGTTATCCGCGTGTCGATGTGCGTTATCCGTGTGCACCTTTGCACATTGTGTGTGTGTCTGGTTGGCTTGTAGATCCAAAGCCTCTGGTGAGCTGAAGATAGGGCTGCATTCAGCTGGAAGAGAGCTGTCGCTTGTGGGTCCGATTTGTGCCATGATATATGGCCAGGAGTGGGTGGGAGACCCCCCCCCAGGACAAAGCAGAGCTATGGTACAGTAGTGCTAAGCTCCGTGGTCAGATCCTCAGACTAAAATAATCAAAGAGAATGGAGAAAACACAGCATACACACATCCACCTATCACACGCAATCGCATGCTGCTTATCTAATGGCTAATGGCAAATTTGATTAGCTTAAGCACTCAGTTCGGTAAAATACTCTTGTCCTTCATACACTGGTGTGGGAATAAGGGGGCGGGGCCACCATCTGGCTTTCTGATGGGGGTGAGTCAGGAGATTATAAGACTTTTCGTGCTTTTTTTTTTTCTTTCTTTTCCCCACCTGACCATTATTGTTTCACACCGTGTGCTTTAGTTTCTTTCCACTTCCAGCCCCTGAGGTCCGAACACACAGTTGTAAACTTGCCATGACAGTCTTTTCCATTTTCGTGTGTCTGTGTTGCTTCCATCTGACATTCCCAAACAGGATCCCTGCCCCGCCTCCTACTCCAGGTCACATGACACACTTTCCCATCCAGCCTCCCTTCATGCCCTCATATCTAGCTTTTGCTGTTGACGACTGCAACAGTCCTCGAAGAAGTGCTTTTAGTCAGTCAGCATTCTTTATGACAGTGTCCACAGAATTGAATTTACCGCCAATGCATATTTAGAGACGTCAACACACAGTGTTATTTTACTGGTCAGCTGAAGTGGTGTCTTGTTAAGTACTAGATATTAGTTGCGTACCGGCCTGTTCTGCTGCCTTTTTTGTTGTCTGTATTTTATGCTGTTTATGTATCTGATTTGTTTTTGTGCATTGAATAGGTTTGGATATTAGTGTGCATGTCTGTAAGTTGTATGTCACATGTATGATAAGTAATTTCATTCTGAATCTAGGTTGCTTTTCAAAAACTTACCAAGGATAACAAATGAAAATAGAAGGATGGATGGATGGATGGATGGATGGATGGATAGATAGATAAGATAAGATAAGATAAGATAAGACACAATAAAAACACGAAGGGTCTATATCAACGGCCAGGCTGTGACTGAAGTGTCCATTGCGCTTTTAAATCATCCCTGAAACCCTGGGGATTGTTAACATTCAGTGACGAAATGTCATGCGCCGTTGACAGGTTGGGACGCCACATAAATCACCGTGAAGGTGATCGTTCTCTTTGGCGCTGGGAAAAGATGGTTCTCCCTCCTGAGTGCTTTTCAAGATGTTTCCGAGTGAGTTGGAAGCAGGCAGCTCAAAGCCTCCAAACTGGGGCAGAACTGTCCTCGTTACGGGACATTTTCAAACTGAAAACCAAATTACTGAATTCCTTTGGTACATATCCCTCTGGACAAAAATGTAAAAATGTGTGAAGCTGCTTCAGATCTAGTACATACTGTAATGATATCGATACAGTGAGACACATGCCTACAGATAGATAGAAGGTCAGATTGATGTAAGCCTCTCTGTTCCTGGAAGTATTTCCTAACCAGTTCACCAATATAGCTTCTCGACTGCAGGGGCAGGAACCATATGCAGTGTGCATCAAAGGCACAATCCCCACATCTCCCATCCTATACTTTCACCTAGGGCTTCTGCCTGGTAATCTCACACCTGGGGGCCTATGTCTGGGGGTGGGTGGGGGTCACTCACAAACTGGGTGTGATCCAGTAGCCCTGCGAGCTCCCTGTGCCACTGGTCATAATTAACGGTGACGCAAAGTTGTTTGGTGGCTATTTGCAGACCTGCCAAACTGCATTTGGCTTCTTGTCCAGCTCAGACCAAGCTAATTTGTTTGGAAATCTGTATTTAAAGCCGGCCGCATAAGCACTGAAAGAACTTCAAAGAGAGAGATATATTACTGTTGGGTTGCAGCACATAAACCGTTTGTCAAGCTCATCCTGCAGTGAGGCATTTTGATCATGAATGGAGTGGTGAAAACCCATGCAGCACCCCAGGCAAGCTCTACTGAGAGCGCCCCCTATCTGAGACTAAGTGAAATTGGCTCGCTAATCCGCAACCCCTCAGAAGATGGAGCCTGTGTCACTCAATGGGTTGATGGGAGTGAGAGTGCATGACATTACAGGAGGACAATCCATCTACGTGGGTGATCACATGGTTTCCAACAACGAAGATCATATTCCATGGCCATCCCGGTCACATGATCTCAACCCACCCAAAGAAGGGACATCCTAGAGAATGAGAGTTCCTGACACCTGTAGAAGCTTCATGAAGGCACCTTGAAGCCCTTCTGGTGGCTTGTGGTGGTCCAGTACCCTATGAGGTCAATTTATACTGCTTTATTTACTGTGGTAGCTCTCCATATGACATCAGTGTGCGTATGAATATTACTTGTGTAATTCCGTAGTCATTTTATCCTTCCTTAGAGCTTAGCATGGTGGAAGGCAGGTCTTGATTTTGTGCAGTCCCCTTAACCACAACGCTGCCTCCTGCCTGCACAACTCGTCTTACACACCATGCTTTAATACCCCTGTGACTCGCTTCTCCACGAAGCAGAGGGCAGCGCTGAATAATTTCCTTCCATTAAACAGTAGACGAGAACTCCTGGGGAGGTCGTTTGTGCTGCAGTATTAATCAGCCTTAGGTGCTCACTAATGGTTACAGTCACCCCCCCCCCTCCCACCTTAGGGTGAGCAATGTTGCTGAAAACCAATAAACAAAGGCTGTTTAAAAGCAAACACAAACACAGTGCATGTGGATTGTGGGCCATTTAAATAGTAATTGTGCTTGATGTACCACTATAGGGCACCTTTTGAGTGTTTAACCCAGACCTCATGTCTCTGTTGGCGAAGTCCTGCACACGTGTATCATTAGCTAACTCTGACCCTTGCGCTGGAGGGCGTCAGCGGACGGCAGGTGGTGCCTCAAGTGTTTTGAATGGTTTAATTTCGCCGGGAAAAAAACTGGCCAAACCATCTTTTGATTTCTCATCTCCGGATACTTTGCTCTGACCATGGCCGCAAATGACTGCGCCCCGGAAAACAGAAGTTGGATCCGCAGGGGCGAGAAAAAGCAAACCGCGGAGATTATATTGGCTGTGGGACGGGATCAGAGGGGAAACATCAGTCACGGTGCGATGATAAGACGCGCTTCCAAACACACTCACTAACCTAATGCGAGTCTCCCAAAAGAATCGGTTTTATTACGGTCATAAGTTCAGCCGAGTTCTTCCGATCAATTCCTGCGATGATTCCCTGATGGTTTCGCGAATCTTATCCCGTAGGTAATTATCCCAAGCAGAAACTTCTGATTAAACAGCTAGCCTAAATCTGCTTATATTTATGCATACTACAAGATCGAACAAGATATTAAATAGTGTATGAATGCTGGACATTAGTCCTGAATTCTAATTTTTATATTGCAATTAAGGCAAGAGTGCGATGCTGCATACAGACTGGAACAAGTTTAGCGAGTGGGAAGTGCGTTTGGGAGTCTTAGTGGAGTAGAACTGGGAAACTGCATCGAAACGCTTGCGGCTTCATTAGATTGTAATGACAGTGGGCTGCTACTACAGCTGTTGTTTTCGCTGAACGCTTAGTTTGCTTGTGCAACAGCCGCTCGGTCGCGATGTGCGTGGGAGACCCGGAGAGAAGCACAAACAACTAGGGAGCCGGCTGCCTCCCGCCAGACCTGCTGAGCTGGCCTTTATATATATATATCTGTGTGTGTGTACATATATATATGTGTGTGTGAGAGAGAGATTATCAACGTAGAAAATCAATTTCAGAGCCTTGATTTATGTGTGTGTGTGTGTGAGAGAGTGTGAGAGAGATTATCAACGTAGAAAATCCATTTCAGTCTTGATTTGTGTGTGTGTGTGTATATATGTGTGTGTGAGAGAAAGTGTGTGAGAGAGAGATTATCAACGTAGAAAATCCATTTCAGTCTTGATTTGTGTATATATGTGTGTGTATATGTGTGTGAGAGAGAGTGTGTGAGAGAGATTTTATTAACAAAGAAAATCCATTTCAGAGTCTTGATTTGTGTATATATGTGTGTGTGAGAGAGAGAGTGTGAGAGAGAGATTATCAACGTAGAAAATCCATTTCAGAGCCTTGATTTGTTCACTTTGAACCAAAATGCTTCAGCTGTCGCAAACGATGAGTGAAAACCAGTTTATTCAAACTGAATCCATTGGATTCACTTCTACAATGTATTTTATAAAAAGACCAGGAGAAAAACTAATGGTAAGATTTCTACATACAGGCTCTGGCAGCCCGGAGTGGCGCTGACACCTTCCACAGACTGCACGTTAAAACCATCTTTGACAATATGGTTATCGTCTAAATTAAGCTTTATGTGTTGCTCTGGCATCTATTGATTGTGGATTAAAAATATGTGATGCCAGATGGCTGTAGTTACAAATCCCAGGGGAGAAGCTGTTGTAGTTTCATGTAACAGCTTCACCCTGTAAAACATGCCGTCCTGCTTTTGAGTAACAAAGCCCAAGGAAAATACTTGATTACCAAGATGTCCCAGAGCCGGCGTTCGTGCCGCGTCACCCAAGACCGTCTGGGCCGGCAGCTGCCAACTTGTATCCGTGCCAAATTGACGCTCTTCTAAGTTCTGTGCAAACAAAACATATTCAAAACAAAACTTTCCCAGGCTGAACTCAGAAGGATTAATACTCCAGGCTAAAAAATGAATTAAATATGATTATTTATATATCTGCATAGGCTGCCACTGATATTCAGGCCCCTATGCAGACTTTACAATCTCATTTGCCGGTATGACGATGGATGGCTTCCAAAGTGGTACAAGCCTGCATATCTGGGAAACTTAAAGGGGCAGTGTTGCTGTTCCCTGTCTTTGCTAGCAGGCTTTGTGTGATGCCCAGAGATCGTGTTACAGCAAAACAAGCTAACCAGCAAACAAAGAAAACCTGTTTCTGCTGTATTAGACAAGAAGTCAGTACAGGGGTCATTGCCAGTCATATATGACTGCGTTCTGATCTTTCTGCCCTGCCACAGAAAGTCTTATGGCTGCCCCTCCAACAGACGTGGAAATTTCAGGTCCAGAAAGTAATAATCCAGACCACGGTATTGTTCCAACCACCCATTTGTGTACTGTGTGACTGTGACTCATGTGTTGTGTTCCATCTACCTTGGAGGTTGGAACTCGGAACTGGGAATGACATCACACACGAGTTAACAGCATTCCGGTACAAGTTGCAAAGCCATTTAGCAATACCAGGGACGCGTTTCGAATAGCTTGACTTTTTGCTTACCCAGATAACTTGTCAGATTTAAGGTATCTCAATTTAAATAGCCTTTATCTTCGTTCACTTACATTTAGCCCAGACTACCTTAAATCTGGCAGGTTATCTGCCTAAGCAAGAAATCCTGCTTAATGAAATGGACCCCAGTTCTAGCCTGGTTAATCATTAGCAATATCAGTGTATAATTATGTGGTATTTTGCACATAAATACACTGTAGCAACAAGTCTACAGATAGAGGATGGACAGTGCTGTGTGTACGACCGATTTAATGAGCCACAAATAAGACTTAAGTGCTAATAAACAGTGTAAAACTACAGCATTAACTTCTGTTGATAAAGGGCGCAGCCATCTTTAATTGTGAGGTCGGGCTTGTGCCAATCTTCTGTTAGAATTCAACTTCAGGGAGCTTTCCAGTTGAACTTTCCGACTAGAAACTTATTTACGAGTTCAAATAGAATGTAGCAATAATACTGAACTGCTTGGTTGGAACAAAATCTTGGTCTGGATTTATACTCTGGAACTGAAATTTCGACCTCTGCTCTCTGATACTATATATAAACACCGAGCAGATTTCTGCGGAGAGTCACCATGCATTATTGGATTCATCCTTGCGTACAGACCGGAACACAATTATTAGAAGATGTGCTGATGAATGGCGCATTGATTCATACACAAGCAATTGTTTTATGAAGCTATACAATTAGCCAGACACACTAAGTTTTCCTTTATTTATTTTATTAAAAGCTGCTTGACACATATTTGCCAACACCCTTCTGATGTCATTCATAGCTTTCCTCGTCCTGCGTTAAAGCTGGGTTGGGTTTGTCTTGCACCTTTAAGCACAGTAGGGGGGCTTTGTTCCTGTTCTTGGGGATGGTATGCTAGCTTATGAAATGAGAGAAGGGAACAATAGTAGCAGTCTTTGGTCCATCCCTCTGGAAAGATATCAACAGTCAGCCAAGCACAGAATCACCCCCGAAGTCATGTCATTAATGGTCACCATATGGTCCTCAATCAAGGGAATCTCCCCAGCTTTGCTCACAGCATCACGGACCTCTGTCCACCACACGCATAAGTGGTTGTGGGTGACTGATTTTTAAGTATATATTCTTATATTCTAATACAGGGGAATGTTGCAATAGCACATTGTTTAGCATTGTCACGTCACACCTCTGGGACCCGGGTCAATCATGATAATTTTTTTCAGGATACCACGTAGGGTCTGGTTCATGCAGCAGCATAAATCCTCCATCAGAAATCATCTTCAGCCTGCCCTGTAATACCTTCAATATCTGCCCCTTGCCTCTCCGGGTCTCACGCCACATCACCTCCATCCCGCCCTGGATTCCCATTCTCTCCGCTCTGGTCGGACGTGAGGCCGAGATCAGATGCGGGAAAATCACCGGGGAGCTAATCTAGGGAAAATAATTAGGAGGGAGTTTGGGAGAGAGAGGCGCGGAGGTAAGAACAGAGGAAGGGAGCGGCGCAGATCTGAGATGGCGAGGATGCCGAGATGGGAAGCGGGGGGCTCGTGAAAAGCGGCATCAGTGTCGCTCAATCTACAGAACACAGCCGCGCATGCAATGCGACAGGTGTCAAGTCAGATGATTGCTCGTGGGAGCAATGGGAGGCCACACATCCTGTTAATGCTCAGGAGTCACGAACGCCATAACCAGGCAGAGGAGGTCTTTGAACCGTAGATGCCAGGATTAGCTTCTTATTTAACGAATATGTGTGCTGCATATTAACAACATGGGCTTTGCAAAGCATTCATTGCCCAGAAATATCACCAATAGTCAGTGCCCCATCAGGGAGATCGCCCCAAAGATGTAGCTTTGCTGGTTCAATCTGGTCTGAGCAAAACAAGTCTGACAGTATAGTGCAGTGCTAAAACAGAAGATTTGCCCTGACACCTTTCTGCTGCCCTCTCCGGCATTTTGGTTCAGTTTTTCTCAAAGCTACTTTCACAGTGCTATAGTTCATACGTTTCCCTCATTTGTGCAAAAGTATCCTTCAATACGCAATGGTACTACAGAAAAGCTAAGGTTAGACCAAGATGTCTTCAGGTTCTGAATCTGTCCTCTTAGCCACTACTGGCCAAAAATACGTCAAACAATTCAGAAAATCACTTAAAAAGTATAACTTAAGACCTGCCTTTGTGTTTTCGTGATGCGTGAAGGACGAAGCAATCTTGATACTTGTACTGTATTCCTTAAGCACAGCTCCCCCTGCTGGTCTGTCTTTGATCTCTCTCTCTCTCTCCCACTCGAAGAGAAGACATATAGAAATCGTCGACTTCTGGTGATGCAGTTTCTGGCTGCAGCTGCAGTTTATCACCACTCAGTCTACACATTTATGTGGGACCCCAGAGCTTTGGCCACAAATAATTTCAATTTCAATTTATTTTTATATAGCGCCTTTCACAGCAGAGTCGTCCCAAAGTGCTTTACATGGATGTGCTGTGATACATTAAACATCCTTAGAGAGAGATACAAAACAGGATAAAGGATGGAAAGAAATGAAATAAAGTCAGAAGACAGCAGAGGAGAGGAACCAAAAACTCCCAAGTAAGGAGAAAAAGACTTCTGGGGGGGGTCCAAGGTCAACTGGCTGCCCAACCCCGCCGGACATACTAACATCACAGAAAACAGAAAACATAGGTAGAAGCTCTGATTAAGGATCAAGACAAAGTCCATTGATGAGTCTGTTATCCACGTTGGCCTGTGTAGGGTGGCTTTTACAAATAATCACAGTAAAAGGATGTGGGCAGAGGCACAGTGACAGGGCAGGCAATGGCCTGGGGCGCCTTGCTGGGAGGGGGCCCCCGAGGGCAGCCGATTATGTAGCACACTGCAGCATCAAATCTGCTTTGTTTTTCACAATAGTGAAAATAGAATAGAATTCTTTGTTCATATTATTAATTTACATTCACAGTAAAATAAAGGTAATAAATTTGACCATGCAGGGGGAGGGGGAGTTTGGGGGGCCCATGGAGTTTTTGGCCTAAAGCCTCTGGAGTACCTAGAATCGCCTTGGGGTGCAGGGGCCTCCGAAGTTACTTTGCCTGCTTGGCTCCGATGGTTTCATGACTCGTTTCGTTATGGCAGTTGCGTTCTTTCTTTCTGTCAGCAGAGGTCACTGTTGTGAGCATAACATAGTGCCATGGCGCCAATCGCAGCACCCGGAAGCTGCTTTTCTGAAACCTGTCTTCATTTTGCTTTTATCCTCCATTCAATTAACTCAAGAGTCATGTGTCACACCCTGTTAATAAAAGTTATAAATTTACTTACATTTTGCATGTAAAAAATATTTTCTGTGCAGCAAAAGAGAGATAAAATAGATTAAGCAGGTATAGTAGGGTTCCCAAGCCTTTTCAAGAAGTTAAGGAGGATGAAAATCAACGAATACGATGTCAGATTAGGTGTGAAAAACAAAATTAATCTGAGGTTTAATTGGAGAATGTGGTGTATGTATAGTGTACGTCTACGTCAGAAGCTGCTTTGATGCCCACAGGCTGAAGTGAGAAAATGTCTGATGAAGTAAAGAATAAAATGTTCAAAAACATTTTAAAAACTGGCCTTCAGATCTTTGGCTGAAGAAGTGTACTTTCTCATGCATGTCAGCTTAGCTTCAGTGAAAACGGGGAGATGGGTGATTTAAAAAAAAAAAAAAAAAAACGGTACTCCTTAAACGTGCCTACTGGGAAGGCAAGTTTAGCTGACAACCCATGACATTTGCATCCCACAGACAGGGGGCAATATTGGCAAATGCTAAGGGCGCCATCCATCCAGGCGGCGCCACAAACGGAGGAAGAAAAGTGTAACATTCCATTATTCATGAAACTAGTTGGTATTAATGTGTCTTAATATGAAAAGAATAAGCCTACATGAATTTATGCCTGCTTAGCAAAGCCTATTAAGTAGTAGCAGTAATAATAATAATGATACGTAACTTTCCTATGAGGCGCCCCCTCCGCGCCGCCCCACTTGTAACTCCTCCTCGATAACGAACACAAGTTGATCTCTGATCACGGGCATTTATTCGCATATCCATCCGGTCGAGTATGTCGTGAGAACTAGATAAAATAAAAGCACATGAATCATAAAATGAATCAGTAAAAAAACACAGGCATTTTCCAAAAAATAACCGAACATAAATACAGCTCGCATAAATTTGCATTAACTTGCAAATTGCAAAATTGACATAAAAGATCGTACCTCCTTGGCCGCGTTAATTCAAGGGGAGTTAAAGCAAGAAAACGTATGACTGCAGTTTATACTCCAATCTCCATGAATATTGACACTTATAAATTAAAACACTTTCTCGGGCACATAACAACGGTTGCACTTAACTGAGCAAAACGAAAATGTTACCAACAAAACTGACCAGACCGCAACCCAAACGCAAGATTAGTTCCGCTATAGAAATACTAGAAAGATCCTTTCAAACATATGCCTTTAATTATAATTATGTTAATTACTAAATTCTTCATTCAAATCAAATAATGCTGCGATTTCAGTTATGTTTAAATTATTCTTATATTTAAATTAATTAAATTTACTCAGGGCCGGTCGATCTTACAGGAGACATAGGCGGCCACCTAGGGCGCCAACTTCATAGGGGACGCCGACTTACCCGCCAGTTTCCCTGCGCCTGTGAGGGGGGGGCGCCGGCGCTGATGCTCGCCCAGGGCGCCTCATCGGCTAGGACCGTTACTGCCCACAGATGTGGTAAGACAAAATTACCTATAATCGGTGAGCCTTCATTCCTTTTCTCCTTTATGTGTGAGCATTTAGTTGTATTATACACTATATGGAGAAAAGTATCGGGTCGCACCTCTTAATCATTGAATTCAGCTGATTCATTCAGGCTCATTGCCACAGGTGTATAAAATTAAAACCTAGCCATGCAGTCAGGCTTACAAACATTTGTGAAAGAGCAGGTTGTTCTGAAAAGGTCGGTGAATTCAAGCGTGGCACTGTTATAAGATGCCACCTTTGCATTAACTCAAGTCGTGAAATTTATTTCCTGCTAGAAATTCCACGGTCAACTGTTAGTAGTATTATTCCAAAGTGGAATTATTTAGGAAAAACAGAAACTCAGCCACGAAGTGACAGACCACGTAAAGTAACAGAGTGGGGTCACCAAGTGCTGAGGTGCATAGTGTGTAAAAGTGGCCAGCGCTCTGACTCAATGACTGCAGCGTTCTAAGCTTCCTCCGGCATTAACCCCAGCACATAAACTGCATTGACAGCTTCATGGAATGGGCTTCCATGGCCGAGCAGCTGCATGCAAGCTTCATATCACCAAGTGCTGAGGTGCATAGTGTGTAAAAGTGGCCAGCGCTCTGACTCAATGACTGCAGCGTTCTAAGCTTCCT
>JAODJX010000097.1:5487085-5505022 GCA_026776945.1 Isichthys henryi
TAACCTGGTGTCCCCCCCCCCCCCCCATAGTTCAAAAGCATGCTGAGGTTAACTGGAGTTGTGAAATTGTGTTTGTGTGTGTGTGTGAGGCCAGTGTGCCCTATGACAGGCTTGCGCCCCATCCTAGGTTGTTTCCTGCCTTGTGTCCGTAGCCTCTGCAATAGGCTCCGAATCCCCTGGGACCCTAAATAGGATAAGCAGTTACAGTAAATAGGTGGATGGCTTGATCGATCGATAGCCAGAGATGAATGAAGAGCCTCGTCACCTCGCTATATTGCCCACCTCCCCCACCCCCATCTTACAATTTTATCATAACCAGTTTAATAAAAAAAGTTTAATGACAATTAGCATTCTGAAAGGATTCTATAGATGGTGCACAATGTTTACTGGGATAGGCTCCAGGCTCACTGTGACACTGCATCGGATAAGCAGTTATGGATGGATGGATCATTCTTAATTATATCCATTGATTCACATTAAGCTTTTTTTTCTGCAGTTTCACAGAAACACAGCATTAGCATTTTAAATATGAGCTGAAACACATCCATTTTTTACCTAGATGTGATTTGGACGGATGGTATATGGAGAGGACACACATTGGCTATGTGTGTTTGCAATGAACTGTATCTGATCAATTAAGGGATTAAACTGACCAGAATAAAAGGAATTTTCAAAGTCAACATCAATGTCATGCTATGCAACGAAGTGCTATTTTTAGCATGGATTAATATTAATGGATCACACCAGTGCAATGCAAAATAATAATAAGAGTAAGTTATAACAGCTGTTAGGCAAATTATTATTGTGATTTATTCAAAATGATAAACAAATTGAAATAAGTCTGACAGCATGATGCTATCAAGGAAATATCTGGTTTCTGACTCTCACACAAAACAATCTGCTGGCCCCTCTGCGGTCTGCTTTTAGAGCTGGACACTTCACCAAGAGCACCCTCTTGACTGTTATCTGTTGACAATCTGCAAGAATTGTATCTAGGTCACTGGTTCGCATCCTGCTGGGTGTATGTGCAGCCTGCAACACGGTGAACCATAAGATCCTCCTGTTCACTACCTCTCAGTTTGGCATCATCCAGACTGCTCTGAGAATGTTAATGTTATCTATTAGGAAAATACTTACAGGTGTCTTGGGAAATGCAGGTATCTAAGGCACATGATGTAACACCCGGTGTGCTTCAAGGTGCAGTTCTTGGACCCATCCTCTTCTCTCTGTACTCCACCCCTTTAGGTCTGAATGGTTCTTCTGTTATATTCTTGCAGTGTTTTGCAATATAATGTATAGCTCTTATTATGTTGCGTTTATTTCTGGCCATTCAATGGATGCTTAGCCTAGCTGCACGTATATATAAGTTGGTTCCTTGACATCTCCTTGTTTTACTATCTGCCTTGCTTGTACTTCCTTTTGGACAAGAACATCAATTGAATGAAAGTAAATGTTAAATATCCCAGTGGGTTAGACACTTAAATCATCATAATGACAGAAAAAAAGAAGTTGCCCGGTTATCTGCAACGTGTGAGCAGGGCCCGGAGTGCAGCAGATGGCGGTAAGGTGGGTAGTTTGAGCGTGAGCGAGCAGGAATGGGGAACTGGGCTGCATATGCCGACAGGGCCATTGATTGGTAGAGAGAGCAGCCCAGGGCCGCTAATCATTTCTAGCCTTCTCTCCTCCCTGAATCTACATTGGCCCTCAGCTTGTGGCCGGTTATCCTCTCAGTAGCAGGCATGCTTGCTCTTACTCTGAAATTACGTCAGTTCATACACATGATCACTATTTAAACACTCTAGTATCTGAAATTCAGGTTTGAGGCTGATCAAAGTGCCATTGGATCCCGACTATAACATCGCCAAAAGGGAGGGGCAGCAGTGGCCCAGGTGTTGATCTACTGTGTCCAAACAACGCGGCAACAGGCAACCTCTCTTCCTCTCACTTCTCAGTGAACGCATGTTCGCTTCAAAACATGATATGCTAAAAGAACAGCGCGTCATGCTGAAAGAACAATTAGAGTGAAGAGAAATGAGTCAGATGTCTGCCGATTGAGGTGGTACCATTCCGCTCCTCTGCTCAACTGCCGTTGTCTTGCAGCTGGCCTGGGAATGCTTGACGTAACCTCAGTGTCTAGTTACACTAGCATACAGCAGATGGCGCTATTGCACATATGAGCCCATGCGTGTCTAAGAAAAACCACATACGAACACTGGTCTCACTATACAAGGAGACGAGTCAATCAGATGACTAAAGTACTTAAATATGACCAAAGTATTTCTTGTACGCAATAAAGAGTACATGAGAGTCAAGAAAAAAATCCATTGTTACGTACCTACACAACTGGATATTTGATCACATAAAACAAAATTTCATTGTAAGATTACAAGTGAGTCAGATTACACCACAGGCATAGAGCAGTCATGGAACCAAGTTACAAGTGTTTCAACACTAAGCTTCCATTGACCAGAAACAAGTGCAAAATAATTGCGTGGGAAAAAGTTGCAATTAAGCGGGGAAGCGCAACAAACAATCAACAAAAATTAACGTCATTTTCAAATGACAGCTTTTCATGTGGGTGTTTAATTAACCAACCCAATCTTAAATATGGGTGGTAGAATCACCCTTATTTATTTATTTCTTTGCTGTTTGTTGAGCCTAAATAGGACGAGCGGTTACAGAAAATTAATGGATGGATATTTATTTATTTTTGTAAAAATTTACACCTGTAACCAACTTTTATTATGACGTTAAGAAAAAAAAAGGTTATCCAGGGTCGCCAACTCTCACGCATCTGCCATGACACTTTCACGCAAGAAATCTTACAGCACATCTGCATTATTCTGTTATAAACCCAAAATTAGCTCCATCTAAAGCGTTGGGGTAGTTTGCAAACCCTACAGACTATTTACAAGGTAATAAAACTATTACGTGCATGTAAATACGTTTGCATTTATGTGCAGAGCTGTCTCGAATTGAAAAACTCACTGGAAATCCTGAGTTACTGTTCAGCTTTCCGTCAATGAAACTAAATCTAAGCAACTGGATAGATGGAAATATAACGTAAATGTACCGAGATGCCTAGACGCACCGGTTTCCTGCCCACCTACCGGACCTAAACGTCAGTCTTCTTGGCACTGAGGCCACCTCGCTCATTCCTTTATAATGGCTGAATAAATGGGAAAACTACTGGCTTTTCTTTCGGCGTGGAATATATCGGCTATAAAAATAACAAGGCACGTCATTATTACAGCGCTTCTCCAGGCTCAGAGATTACAAAAGGAAGAGTGTCAGCAGCGTAATGAAAGGAGCAGACGCAGACAGCAGTCTCAGAAATAAACTCAGGAAAGCTAACGGGCAGGGGGGGAGAGACAGAAAAAAACGAGTGCAATATGTGTCATTTCAAGTTCCGTGAAGGATTAGGCAAATAGGCTACGCTGCGATAAACTTTTTGTTTCAACTTGCAAGATCTTTTTTTTCAACGAAGACAAAGCAAAACAGATTAAACCGCAAACAAAACAATTAAAAACTGTTCCACGGTTATCCATTCGTCCATCTTATCTAACCTGCAGCACAGCGCGCACTCCAAGCGAAACGCGAGTACCAAGGCAGGGCACATATACTCACACATGGGCGATTCTTTGGACGAAGGAAGGAAACCGCACAATCCCGGAGCAAATCCCAAGCAAAATGGGGAAACAAACCAACTCCAAATGCAAACAGGAGGGGGAATTTTAACACATTTTGGACCAACAGTTGGCGTGGGGCAACAGTGTTACTGCTTATATTTCTGCCATAGAATATAACGCATCTAATCGTATAACATTAACAACGAACATAATGCACAAATCTTTGTGTTCTTGAGTTGTTGCAACAAAATAGCTATATTGGTAGTTTTTTTGCTTTCCATTCATTTCACCTACTTCAGTTTTCTTATCCATGATTCTACGTAGCAGCAACACTGTTTCATATCATTAGATTCAAATGAGTGTTTCAATTTCATCGATGTCATTTCGCGACATTATACAATTGTCATTTAAAATGAACTGTAAGACGGACTTGAATTCAATATCAGAATCTTTTAAAAATCTCACGTCATTATTGCAGCAGATTGTCTTCTCCTAACTGATACCAGAGGTGGATTTAGAAATCTTTTGCTTATCCACTGATAGATTTTGACTAAATGCATACTTAGTGTTGGCAGGAAATAATGCCTGGATTCCCAGCTGTTTATCCTTCCACGTATAATTGGATAAAATTAGCAGGCAGGCCCATCTTCCATATGACTCTGGTATGCTGTGTCTGGAGTCTATCCAATGAGGCACAGAGAACAGGTAAGGTGTGTAGACACAAGCATAGCATTCAGCTAACCATGTTTCCGCACCCCCTCTCCACAGACCCACACAAACTCAACTGGGGGGAGGAGTCAACAGTGCAACCCAAAGAATATTCATGCTGGTGAGGGCAGGAATGGTCAGTGAGATTCCACAGCAATTCTAGATTTTTTAAAATGTGGGAAGCATAAGAGAGGGCATGATTTGTACAGAGGGGCCAACCAATGATATGTTTTGTATTGGTGAGTGACAGGGGATAGGGTACTCTGGGGACCAATCAGTTTTCAGCTGGGGCCAGTGTATCTTTGGCCCCGTCTCTGCACGGTATATTGGCCCCTGGTCAGATTCATCTCCATGTTCTTTCTTGATTTTCTGGTTATTTATGAGGCACATAAGCATGGCAATGCTTTGTAAGATATAGCACCACATGACCACCACATCCCAGCTGACTTTTGCTCCATCTCTCTCTCTCTCTCTCCCACTCATTCTCCTTCCCTCTTTACCTCCGTCTGTTGTTTAATCAGCCTGTCAGTCGTCCTTCTCTAAGTTATCGATCGGGGGACTCAGATGAAAAGGTGGTAAAGCATTTCGGTGAGGTCTGTGGGGGGTGGGGGCAGGTTGCTTTTAGAGGGAGGGGGAAAGGAACGAGAGCAGTGCGCAGAATTAAGAGGGAGTAGAAGGTAAGCAGGACTGCAGCAGGAAATGGAGAGAGTCAAAGATGGAAAAAAATAAAGTGCATATAGGAAGAATAAAATGGAAGGAATGGAAAGGATGGGGGGGCACTGCACAGGAGGGGAGGGAAGACGATACACAAAAAGGAGTCAGGAAGACAGGGAAGGATGAAAGGAAATGATAAAATGCATGAATCAGAGTAAAAAAAGGATATTGGAGCATAATGAGGGGGGAAGGCTGTATTATTATGGGCTGGAGTGACACATCCCTTTCAGTGGACAGTTCTGGGATCAAATATGTATATTATGTCTGATGACTATCGCGAGGCCAGCCGGAGCGTCTCTGCTTGGCCCGAGGCCAGCAGCACTGTAAAGTTGGGCCGCCGCTGTGAGTCCAGCCGTTGAGCTGGCCACTCATGCCCATCCAATAATGGAAAGCGGTGGATTCCTGCCGGGTTCTCCTGCCTTTCAAGAGCTTCCAGTCTAATTCCTTTCCAAACTCACACATCCTTCTGCAGCTGAGCACCGACACGGCGGAAGCGTTTGAAACGTGTCGGGATGCGTTCTCATAGACACAGCCAAGCTAAAAAGCATGATAACAGATGGGAAAGCGAGGTATCGAATCTGAAGCAATGCAGCCTCTGGAGTAAATATCCCTGCACATCAAATACACTCGTGAAATTTATAAAAAGTCTGTGGCATAGCACTTACATATGGCTGGCTATTAAAATGGACTGTTATTTTAACCTTTAATATGAAGTACGGTGCAGCATTTTGGTTGATGAATGTCCTTAAAAGACTCCATTTCCCAGAAGGCCACAGGGCGAGTCAGATGACCATCCTTCGTGTTCATTTCTCACTTGATTCCTTGAGAGTTTGTGCCCGTCAACCATTTTGTTGTTATTGTGTTTTTGTGTCTTTGGTCTTCCACTATCTTTGGCTTGTGACATACAGAGTGGTTCGGAGTGGGCCATTTCCTAGCTATCCAGTACAGGGTCAGTATGGGCCTGGAGTCTATCCCTGGAAGCTCAGAACACAAGGCAGAGGACACCCTGGATGGGATGCCAATAGGACCGGGTCTGTTTAGTAGTAATGATTTCTACTGGGTTACGGAGAACCATTAAATGTAGACCAAATCTTTCTTTACAGGAGAATAATTCAGAGCATGCAATCAAAAGGGGATTAGTTTTGGTATATGTGTAGTGATGATATTCAGCAAGAGGTTACCGAAAGTCTGTTTCGCGAGTACGACACAAAGCCAGTGTCTGACACTGTTCTCGGGAGAAAAGAAATTACACTGTAGCTGAAACATACAAAAAGACAAACAAGCAAATGCCTGCCTCTCTCTAAGTCCCAGAAAGAATGAGCGACTTTATCCCCACGCAAGGATTGTTACTGCGGCGCTTGTCAGTCTCGTTAATTAAATGACATGCTCATTAAAACCCAAACTGCATCGTTACGCATGAATCTGCATAATATCAGCAAATATCCAGGCAGGACTATTATATATTTTTTTTAAGTAGTATAGTTTTTATGTGGTAGCTTCCCACCACGCTGCGGAGACGGCCGATTAGCGGCTGAAGATTAATTAGCTCAGAGAGCCCCATGCCCACGACCCTGTGGAATATGGCTTTATGGTGTCTGCAGTACAATCTTTCCCTGAGCCCTCAATTTCACACTTTGGTGACAAAAAATACAAGGTATTGAATGTTTAGGTAGAACCCTTCGTTATTATATTGACAGACTGAAACACAGGGGGATTGTTGTCATTCTACCCCTTTGGAAGAGCATAAGTAACCGTGGAGACTATATGGGGACGAGCACATGGGTTATGGGAGATTGGCGTAGATGCTTGGTTCCCTCTTATGAGCGTGAAATCTCCTGCTCAGTACATTACAGCAATGAATTATTACCTTGAGACCCCTCCTCTTCTTGCTAACTGAACAACAGTGTTAATTACAGCCAGGCTGCACTATATTATCTGCACTTTGAACCCAGGAGAGAGAAGATTAATGCAGGCCTGACCAAGCCTGCGCAACTGAATTAACTCAAGCTCAAGTTTATTGTCTTATGTATTTAAGACAGTGACATGAATCCCCGTCTGCCTCCTGTATATTGTCCTTGGTTATGGAATAGCTTTGCCCTCTTGATGCGTGTTGGATCCATGATGAGGGAGCTTATATCTGATCACTCACTCCATAGCGCCCTCAGCAATATCATTCGGACTGCGGTTGTTCATCTTGCTGCCCGAAATAGATGACAGGCTGCTGGGTCAAGCTAAAATTAAGGAAGAGGTTGTTACCCACCAAACTCCTCCCTGTAGACTGATTCGGGTCCATAATGGAACTGAAGCTGTAACTATGCAGTCATGCGTTAACTGGAGTGTTCCTCAAACAAGTCCTCGGGGACCCCCCTAGACAGTCCATGTTTTTGCTCCCTCCCAGCTCTGGCCCCTGGTCAGAATGAACCAGACACTGCATATTTTTACTCTCTGGCAGGGAGCTGGGAGGAGCAAAAACAGGGACTGTCTGGGGGGCTCCTGAGAACCAAATTGAGAAACACTGATTAACAAAAAGTATACGAAGGTGGCTCAGCAGACTGCCCTATGGGGTATCATGATGAGGATCAGGGTGGAGGACGGCATGTTTCCCACTCACACATGGGAGTTTTACTTACATAAAAATGTTCTGAGGACGAAAGGAAAAAAAGTGATTGGTTCAGGGAGATAACCAATCAGATTGTAGAAGTGATTGGTCCAAGTAACTAGAGGAGGTGGGACCAACCAGTCAGATGTCTTGGTTCTCATCCTCTAGTTGATTGGAACCACTTCCCTCTGCAATCTGTTTGGTTTTCTCTTTGAACCAATCATCGCTCCATTAACACATGCTGAGGTCTACTAGTGAGAAGATCCATAATCCAGTTGCATATGGAGATGTTGAGTCTAAAGTCCAGTAAGCTTGTTATCAAGCTTCAAGGCAGTGACAGTGTTAAATGCCAAACTGCAGTCCATGAACCTGACAAGTTGTTATTGCCCAAATGAGCCAGAGTAGAATTGAGTACCACTGAGATGGTGTCCTCTGAAGATCTGTTGTGGCAGTCCAGAAACTTAGGAGACCAAAACTGTCTGGGATATTGGTCTTTAAGTGCAACATCACCAATCTTTCAAAGCAGTTCGTGGCAATGGGTGCCAGCACCACTGGTCGGTGACCATACAGACCGTCAACTTTATCTTTCTTTGGGACATGTGGGAACTGCAAACTCCCTTAGAGCCAGGCTGAAATTGTCCATTAAAACATCAGCTAGTTGGTCACAGCAGGTCTTCAGAATGAGTTCAGAAACTCTGGCTGGACCAGTTGCTTTGTGGGTAATGATCTTTCTTCTCACATCTCCCTTGGAGACCGTGACGTCGATGTCATTAGAGGCTACAGTGGCTCCTGTGGAAGGATCATTGTTGGCAAGATCAAAGTTGCACAAAATACATTCAGGTTGTGGCAGAGACAAGTTTGTTTTTGTCTTGCAGTCTGTGAGGCTTTGAATGCCTTACTACATTCAATGTGTGTCTCAAATGCTGGTACACTGTGTTTACAGTTTGTTCTGGTATTCTGTTTTTTGCCTATTTCATTGTTTTTCAGAGATGGTACCTGAATATGTAAACAGTAGTAAG
This sequence comes from Isichthys henryi, assembly GCA_026776945.1. Taxonomy (NCBI): domain Eukaryota; kingdom Metazoa; phylum Chordata; class Actinopteri; order Osteoglossiformes; family Mormyridae; genus Isichthys; species Isichthys henryi. Next base: position 5,495,755 of record JAODJX010000097.1, read on the forward strand.
AGCTTTCATCAAACTTTGGGTGTCTGTGCTAATCCAGCGTTTCTAACTGCAAAGTGTGTGGACTGTAGTCTTTTTAATGAAGTCTGTAAAGACTTGCATATTTGTCCCAATCTAGTGAAAAGTTTCTGAATCTGCCTCAGTCCACAGACTTAAAACAGGCCTGTAGCCTCTCTTCTGTTTCCAGTATCTGGCGAATCGTGTCACCGGTTGCTTGTGCCTTACCTGTGAAGAGAATGACGGAGCATGGAGTATGTAGCTTCATTGATTGGAGTGCAGCAGAGGTCCTGCGTGCTTGATGTGTTCCTGGTAATTCCTGAGGTTCGCTTAGTTAAAGTCCTCATTGATGATGAATGTGCACCTCTAGATGAGCGTTTTCACAATTAATGGTGACGTCATGTAGGTCGCCCCATGAAGTGTAAGCCTCTTACAGACAGAGCACAAGAACACAGGGGAGAACATTATCTGCAGGTAGGATGGCCAGCACTGCCCAGCATATTCTTTATAACAAAACATACACATCAACCTCTTTTCTTTGCAGATGATTCAGTCTAGCCTATGATTTTGCAGCCATTTGGCTGAACTGCATCTGTGGGTATATCGAGGGTCAGCCATGTCTCCACAAAGCATAATGCACGACAGTGCCTCGAGTCTCTCTGCAAGGTTAATCTCCATCTGACGTCATTCAGCTTGTTCTCCACTGGCCGGCGTCCGCGGCTGAATGCCTCCCCCTTCAGCCATGTTTTCTCTCCTTCTGTCTGCTTCCATGCGACTCTGAGCGTCTGTGTTTATTGTAGACCAGTGTTTCTCAGCCTTTCCAACCGTGCCGCCGAGTCATTCATCATTTATCGTGTCGGCGACCCAGGGTAGATTTTGTCGACCAGGATGGTCCCTCCACATTTTTCTTTATTTACACAATATACATTTATAAATACACAACTTCCCCCAGATAATTCGCCTTGTTTTTTTACTTACAGACACCAGTTTTGCTTAAGATTCGCATCCAATTGCCCCTTAAACACATTTAGAACATTTAAAAAGGCGAGATCATGAATGGATTGCAAACCGAAATCTTAATTAATCATTCATGCAAAAACAAACTTGTTGCATGTGAGAATTAATACTGCAAAAAAGTTCCACCCAAACAAAGATGTCTTTTTACCGTGTTTACCCACAACGCCTCCTAAATGAAAGCCGTCGGCTGCTTTGCTGTCACCATCTTCAGTGACACCTGAAGCTTCCCCTGCAGGAGTGCTTACATCTTTCATGATATTACCAAAAAAGTAGCATGCAGCTTGCTCCACTCAACCAGCCTTGCTTGTATAGGTTATCCAGTCTTAAATACTACCGTATGATTGGCTGGAATTACATTAGCTTCTGTGATGTGGTAGGCGGACCGAACCTCGTTTCACTGCCACTGTTCTGTGGCCCATGTAAAGGCTGTTAGTGGGCTGTGGCCCACTGGTTTAAGATACCCTGCTGTAGCCAACCAGCAGCTCCAAGTCAACAGGCTTAAAAACTGAATCTTGAAGCCTAATTCCAATATTTATGAGTGATGACTGCACAGACAGCCTTGACAAACAGCAATAGTTACAAAATTAGACGCATGGTGAAGAAGGGAATTAGGATGCGACAAGTTGCTACATTCTGGTGGGAAAAAACAGAAGTGCAGTCAGAAGGAGGGAGATAAGGGGATATATTTCATGACGTCTACATTCTATAGCCCATTTAATCATCCTGGTGTCCCAAGAAGACTAAAGATTAAACATGCTGTCATCAAAAAAGTGGGTATGATTCACTCACTTTTACCCATATCCAAGAACGGAGCCACCTACATATACTGCAGATACTTGGAAATCCAGCTGAACCAGTGCAGTTAGCAGGCCCAGGGGCGATGGGCAGCCAGTTGACCTTGCATCCCCAAAGGTATTTTTTTCCTACTCGTCTAGCCTAAGGGATTTTTGTTCTGCTCCAGCGCTGTCCTCTGACTTTTTTTTTCTGCACGGCATCAGCACAGCTGGGGGGGGGGGGGGGGCTCAAATAATGAGATGGCAGGGCGGGCACTGGGATCAACTCACAGGAAAAACCCTAACCCATTCATTCCATCTTCCAGCCCCTTATTTGGTACAGCGTCATGGGAAAACAGACTAGTAAATCACAAAAGAATGAACAAAAAAAACTGAACTGAATTTTTCTGTATCCATTTGTCCAACTGATATTCTCACTGAAGCAAATAAAGTGTTTTTTGAAAGGATCCAGCATCAAATTCTCTTAGGTTTAGTTTCTTAAAGGTTGTTTTTTTCTCTGCTCCTTGAATCACCCCCCCCCCCCCCTTCTCAAATTTTGAATGCTAAACTCGTTAGTATATTAAATCCTCATTGACTGACTCAATTGATCTATCACCCTCCCATGGGAATCCAAGCGAAATACCTGGACCTTGTCAGTATACTGCTGAAGCTCCTGATTCCACAGGTACAAAAGCTGGACTCTTGACATATTTAACCGAATGGCTGCTGTTGGGCGTAGGGTTGAAAGAAGATTAACTTTTTTTGCGCTAATACTTAAAACACTCCAATAACCAGCCCTTAGACAGGCTGTGCATAAACACAATGAAATCACAAAATGTAAAGCTTTTGTCAGAAACTGCTGGACTGCTGATTATTGGTCTATATAAAAACGGTCTGCTGGTCAGCATGCCACATGAATTTGCATTTACCTTTTCACAGACATCATAGATTTTAAATTATAGTAATAGAGAGCAATTCAGTAACAATGTGTCTGTTTTCTGCATTCAAAATAGTACACAAAAGAGGACCCTGGACTTTCCTTGGGGGAAAACATGAAATGAATGCATATTAATAAACGGCACAGAAATTGCTCATTAGAATTGAATTATAGTGGACTTTATTTGACAGCTACATGTCCAAAGACATTAAATGTCATGCATTTCATAAAAGAGACACTGAAACTTCAGAGATCTTTGGCAATAGGGAGGAGAGGGGGCAACGTGTAATTTGAGTCTGCTTTTGCCAAAATCAGACGTGCACCCTTGCAGGTTACAGACTGCAGTCACTTTCAAAACGTTTACTGTTATCTCAGGGGTGCTGTTTATCACCCACGCGCGCGAACAATGAAGGGCTCCTTTAATAACATGTCGGAAACCATCATGAAATCAAAGAACAAGAGACTCATCTGCATGCTTATATTTGACGGTCTGCTTTATCGGCTGTGACTTGCAGCGGACTTTAGGGCGAAAATGCAGCATTTGCAAAACTGGCTTACGGCAAAGAGTTGCATCGCGCCTGTCCTCTCTCGCGAATAGCCGAAGAGCGCGTGACACACGCGTTCTCGATGGCTAGCTAGGAAAACATCATTTTTATGCCCGCAACGCAAGTATAATTAGCACTTGCAAGCACATCTTTAGAGTTGTCACTCAATTCCCCGAGGAGGACGCAAAAAGAAACAATAATTAGACGTAATAGCAGGCAGAAACAGTCACGTTTAAAGTTCGTTGAAATGTGCTCTGTGAGGCGAGACTATCGCGGAACACGACAGAGGTACTTTGAGGCTTCTCAAGAAATTGAACTAAATAGGGAGCCACTTCAGACCTGAACAAAAGCTAATTTTGGATATAGGCTTTATTCTATAATATAATTAATTAATATTATTATAGGAGCAGTTTCTCAGTATCTACGTTTTTTATTTTATTTTATTCTGACCCGAATTTGTTTGTGTATAAACTGTTCAGGTCATGTACCTCTCAGCTGTTTCACATTGTAACTTAGATGAATGTATTCCAGCAAAATAGCTGGGCAAACTGTAATTCTTTATTTCACAGGCTGTTAAATCGTACCATAAAGTCACTGTGAAAGTAATGGTCACTGAAGCCGGAAGCAAAATTGGTGGAATCCCTGTCTGAGAGGCTGGTATTTATGGCGTGTGACACTGAAACCTCACTGTCTCCTGAGGATGCCCCTAATCTCAAGGCTATCAAGATAAGAATCGAGCTTCTCTACACGTGCTCAGTACATTAAGCCGACACGCTGCGGTGAGCTTTGGGATGGCCCTGTGTGGCATTCGGAGACCGACACTCTCAACTGCGGTCTCCCTGAAGGAGAAAAGTATACTTTTCATAACCATAAGGCAGTGCATAAGCATGGCTCACTTGAGGAAACGTCACAGTATAAAGAGTAACTGTCCTACTATCCATTGATCGGGTTACTTCCATAGTAGCTAATCCAGTACAGGATCACCATCACAGTCTAGGGGCAATTTCCACAGGCGAATATAGGAGGAAGCCAATAAAAACCCATATGATGTTGGAGAAAGCAAGCAAACTTCACACAGAGCTAAGAACTGAATCCATGACCCCAGTGGTTTGAGGCATCCCTGCCACGCCATTAAGCCATAACTTGAAACTCTCCAGTGGTTTATTGACAAACTGGCCACTTTGATTTGTCTCTCCAGCCTTTTAAAATCCAGCGAACCGAAGCCCAGAATCAGGTGTGTGGAGATTTTTTTTTCTGTGGAAACCCGAGGGTGGACAGACGCAGTCATGCGTGCATTTAGCCGCTGCTTTGCTCTTAATTATAACCACCGTTCAGAATACATTAGAGAACATCCACAGCTACACTGCCATGCGAGATCAAGTTGACGGAAACTAACCATACTGCAGCCTACAAATGGAAGTAGGGCAAAAAATGAAAGTAACGGGTAAATACAAGCAAACACAAAAGCCGTAGCTGTCTGCCACGTTTTCCCCGCTGAGATCCCCTGGCTTACGCAGAAATGAGGAATATTAAAGCATCCGTCGAATTTGCTTGCCACTGTCCGTGGTGCTGAAAGGACAACGGTCTGCTCTGTCTGGACCTTATTATGAGATGAAAAAAGCTCATGGTTTTAAGACAGATGAATCGATACACATATTATTTGTGTTCCAGGCAAAGGTACATGTGTTAAAATGAATGAATCTATGGTATGTATGGTACGTGACATTTTAGTTTCCAGATTTTACTTTGAGGACTCATACGACGCATCCATCCATCTGTACGCTACAGACGCCATAAAGATGTAAATATAATTCATACTATTGCATATTACTTCTAACAACAGCACTATGCACATTAGTCATTTATTAACATAGCCAAGAGAACAGCAACATTTTGTAAACTAGGGTGATGTACCGTCTTGGACAGTTTCACTGACCATTAACAAAAACTTTAATTAAGTCTTAGGAACTGCATTGGATGATGTGATGGGCTCCTTCCATAATAAAATCTATCTCATACTGTTTTGATGATGGTGGATGTTGCCTTAGGCCAGGGGTCTCCAACTCCGGTCCTGGAGAGCTACCGTCCAGTAGGTTTTCCATCCTACCTGGCTTCTGCTGAGCCACACCTGCTCTCAGGTAAATACCAGGAACAGCTGTGGCTCCTCAGAAGCCGAGTGGGACAGAAAACCTACTGGATAGTAGCTCTCCCGGACCAGAGATGGAGACCCCTGCATTCCTCCAGAACCTCATATGATTGTTTCTTTCCAGGTATCAACATTATTTTCAGTGCGACCACTCTGACTTTGTAAATGTAGGTGCTCTCATCCTGGAAAGTTCTACTCATACCGGGATGAGAATGCTGCACCATGGGATGGACATAATCTCTTGGGTCAGATATCTCTTTATTGTCATATATCTATATGTCTATATTTTCAACAAGGGCTACTGCAGGTAAAGGCTGCCAGGAAAATGCATCCCTCACAATAACGGTGCTGGAAGAACAGAGATTTCATTTGGCACACGCTTCAGCTGCTTCTTGAAAACCACATCTTTACCCATAAAAATGCATTTTTAAGGTAGAAAAAGTGGCTTAATGCACTGCAGCCTGGTCATAGTAGTACTTTCTTGATGGATTCTCCGTAACAGTCGGCTACTCTACCCTTATGTCGACAGGCCCATCTGTTTCACTCTGCATCCAGTGTGGACTCGTCGTGGTTCAGGTGTGTAAACCTTCATCCACGGCTGCTGCCATCGTCTCTCTCATTCTTCCCTGCTCCCCCGAAGTCATTGAGATCTCCTCATCTGGCCCGTTAGCATTTTCATGCATGACCCCGAGCGTCGTTATATGTTAATTGCTTAATTAACTGAAGACAAACACCTCTGTGGAAGTAGCTGAACTCCAAATATATCACCTGCCTCTCTTACTCATGTTTCCTTCATTTTTAGTAATTACCTGCCATGCAGGGAGGAGGGTTGCCATGTCTTCCTGGGGGGGCTGGGTTAGGCGGCCATGCAGATTAACATCAGTTTTCTCCTGCTTAGTGCTTTCTCTAGTTATTTTTATGACCAGGATTCTTTGTCTTTTACAACAAGCCCAGACTCCAGGGGGTTTACGGCGGCTCCGGGTAACTGTGAGCTTTTTTGTGCTTTTTTTTTTTAAGTCGTCGTCTTCTAATTGGTCTTAAAATAGTGTTTTGTTTCTTCCGTTTAGGTTGTGTAATCCACCACACCCTCCTCCCCCCCTCCCACAATTTGTCCACAAATAGGTCAAACACCAGTAATAAAGAAAACAAATCACGTGGTTCTACCCAGGAGGCGAGCCACCCCCCCCCCACGCGCATCTGACCAGAGTGCCTCACCACCCCACATATGCGGTGCAGGTGTGGCTGATAAGCACACAGGAAGAAAGGGAGCGCCTGGTTAGCAGACAGCCGGGCGCAGGATGCAGGCCCCCCTTGAACTCGGCTTCAAACTTGTTGCTAAGATCACGCTTGGAGTCTTATTTGAAATCAACTCCAGACACGTTTCTGACCCCAGAGGCCTGCTCTGCTTTGCGCTCGGCTTGCCAGCTGTCTGTTCAGCTAGAAGTTCCCATGCCATCTGCAGCGGTGTTAATTTGCCCTGTATCACACCGTACACATTGAACATCTTCTCACGTAAGAAAATAAATAAAGAAAACGTCCATCTAGCCTCACACAAGCTTGCAAAATCTCCATGACAACCAGATGACCGTGCCTTTCTGCTCGCATTAAAAGCAAATGTGCTTTTAATGCCATTATCAATGGATTTGTTTTCAGAGAGGTAAACATTCCCATCGGGCAGCACATTCATTTGACTTGCAAGTAAGTTGCTTTCTGTTTGTTTCTATGTGGTTTCCTGCATATAGAAAAGAATAACATATTTGGTTGATTCACGTTAAATACATATCCTCTAAAAAACTCTGCCAAACAAAGGCCTCGGAGTTCCAGCTGATATTCAGCTTTTAGTAACTCTAAATCACTTCCTGTAAACAGAAATAAAATGTGTCAGCTATTTGAGATTAAATACAATGACAAACAGGCTGTACGGAAATGGAGCCAGGTATATTTTTTGCTTTATTATTCCAGATACTCCTCATTTTACATACTCCTGTACTTGCACTGTAAGAGGTATGTTTCATCCATGTGCCCGTAGGTATCTTCCACGTACTATCGTGATCTTCTGCAGGCCGAAAACATGCACCAAGGTGATAGGGCATTTCTAGGTTGTTGTGAGCATAAGACCTGGGATGTCCCGTGAGCTGGTGTTTGGTGGGACAGGCTCCAGGATCGCCCCAACTTTCTAATGGATGAGCAGACTGTGAAAAAGATATACTTGCACTGTTGCATCAAATGGCATGTTAAATGGTGCAGTACATGCTGCCATTGATGCTGTCTATAGCCTCCGTCGTGCATGTTTTTTGCTTGTAAGGTGTCTGCAATTTCAAAGCTGGTCCAAGAATTGTGTTTGATGTCTTAAAACCTCTAAGATAAGAATGGTGAGCAAGTGAAAGACAATAGAGAAGCACAGAGCCAGTAAGCATCAGAATTAGTTTTTTATTTTTTTTTACCCAGTAGGAATCAGGGAGCTGATTGGCTGCTGTGGCACTAGTCAGACGACATCACAAGTGCCTACCTCCATCATCTCCAGAAGGTGGGGGCTCACCCAGAATACCAAATAAACCGCGGCTTTATCTATTTTTCTACGCCTGGAAAATATTCCCATGAGGCCTTAAGGAAGAATCTTGCATTCAGCCTTGGTGAAAACAAATTATTCGCTTCCAATACTATAAAAAAAATCTCCTTTTATCCCCTTTATGCCTCTTTCCTCTTTGTGATCGGTAGCATTCTTGCGGTTATTTTGAAGAGCTTGCAAAGCAAGCTGAGGGTCAGGCTGCATCTTGGAGGAATAGAAATGTCGCAATACTCATCGATCCTGCATAAAAATGGGAAATGTAGCGGGGGCGGGATTTTTTATTGCGACGCCACATACAGTAATGGAAAGGATCGCTCTGAGTAAAACAGGGACTTTAGCTTTATGCGAAATCTCACCTACGGCAAAAACACAGCATGCGGGTGACATTTTGAATGCAGGATGGGGTTTCTTTGAGGGCTAAAATGCATCAATGCTTTTTCTGCTGGATCTCAGGCATCTGAATCTAAGTTAATCTTCCCTCCAAGAGTGGGCGGAGCATCTGAATGGAGCTGGAAGTGATGATGCTCTGTATTATACAAGCCACAGAACCAATCAAGGCAAAAGCCCGGAGGCATAGATGAATGGATTTCTACCCTTTTTTGTGACCTGGGAGATTTTACTCTTTTTTTTGTCCTGTTTGCCAAAAATGAATGAACAGTACCAGCCGGCTCCTCCCTCGCATCGTACGTGGTGCTGGATGGCAGGCCTGTTTGGAAACAAGCGCCGAAAACGACAGCCAAAGCGATCAGAAACGAGCTCCCAGGGCCTCCTGGGCTGGTCGCGCTCCAAGAGGCCAGCAGATGACATAAATGGCAGCTCCATGCTGAGCCAGGAGGGAACCGAATCTCGCGTGACAGTGACACATTCCAGCCATAATTAAAAGTCTCTCTCATTTACATAATGCTTTATAATATGTGATGAATCTGTTTGTGAAGCATCAAAATGAATCATTCAGACATTCTATACATACAGAACCATCCATACTCGTAAGGATTTATAATCACTCAGCACTGCATACATTACTTAACTTGCATTTTATCTACATTAGAGTAAAACCGGGGAAATGAGGCTTTGAAATCCACATTAAGTGGGATCCCTGTGGGATGTCAGTCACCTGGTTTAATTCAATACTGGGAAGTGGGTTAAGTATATTGGTAATTGATGGTCATGATAATCCCACCCATAACTGCCTTTATGGCCTTGTTTCTCCAATCAGTGCATTATATTGAATTTTAAATATATTGGAAAAGCACATCAATAAGGGTGCTTGTTAAACTAGGGGGTGGG
>JAODJX010000097.1:5552506-5566796 GCA_026776945.1 Isichthys henryi
CCTTTGGAAGGCCTGCCTTGCTTCAAAGACATAGGTCCCCTGAATCCTCAGTTTGACACAGGAGGCCACGTGAGGAGCTGTAGGTCAAGCATGTCACTACCTCTGAACCGTCCTAATGATCACCTGGAACCGACTGACCCGATAATTGCCACCCAGATATAGCTGCTCTTACTGTCAGGCCGTATTTTGATGAGAGACTGGGGGGGCAGCATGAAACTAGCCACCATCGGCTCACCATATCTACTCCTGACCCCTCTCAGAGCCAGAAGACTCCATGACCCTGCAGTGAAGGTGTTTGCGTTGAGAAGAGGGGAGCCTTGGTGAGGTGGGGGGAAGGGGGAACTTTCATTTGATGTCCTGCCATTGGATCAGTACACAGACCTGTGTGATGCAGGGGGTAGGGTGGGTATTAGGCAACTTCTTTGTAGGGTTTCATGGGTGTGACACACAGCAATAGCAGCACAGAAGCTATAAGAGAGCCATCTACAGCTTATCAGCAAGACCAGGATAGTCTACAGCTGGGGTTCAAGGGATAATGGATTGGGTCTATTGAGGGGGGTAAACCAGAAGCGCAAGTTCCTGGTGAAGAGTGGAAAGGGTTCTTGTTAGGGTATCTCCTCATCTGACTGCCCCCCACTCCCCCAGGAGTTCCTGCCCTCTGCCACTGTCTTGTGGTAATACGTGTGAGACGTGGGAGGGAGCTGGCAAAGAGGTTTGTCTGATGGCACTTTCCTCGGTGGCTGTTTCCATGCCAGGGAAGCATCCGTGCTGGAACCTTGCTGTAGGGATGAATAGATGAGAAGAAGAAATGTAAAAAAGAAAAACGAAACATCTGGAAGAAAGCAAGGGGAAGGAAGGGGAGGCAGGTGACCTTGTCGTCTCTACAAAGAACGTTGCAGAACCTCAAGCGGCCCAGTGAAAAGATTCAGCTAATCAGGACGTCCTCCGTGGTGTAAAAAGCATAGTAATGATCAAGGACTTATGCAGGGGGAAAAAAACAATATTTACTTGAATAAATTTGTAATTTTGAGTGCACTCAAATGTAATTAACAGTTTCTAAGAGGATGAGTTCTTATTACCTGGTTAATTGCGCGATTATTATTTAATCCACTTGCTGTTTTTGCGCTCGCTTCTGTAATAGCATTACAAAGAGAAGAATGCAACTGGACAAACTTGGCACTAATTAATGTATCGGTGGGTGGCAGAGAAGTACCAAAAAATCTAATAATAATAGATTTTTTTTGTTGTTGGTCTTGTGTGTCTCTCTCTTTGATAGCTCAGTTGGTTGAGCAGAGGATTGTGGGAAATTATTCAAGATGTCCTTGCTGGTTTGAAGGATGTGTTTTGAGGTTTCTTTAAAAATTTCCCCCTGGGATCAGAATACTATTAGGCATCTTCTTTTTTTGTTATTTTAATCAGAAAGGCATAGTACATGCATAAAGGTTATTGTTTGGCTTCAAACTAAGAATTTTCGTATATGTTTTTAAAATGTAATATTACAGCATATTTATATATCTGCCACTCGGTAGATTTATGCATTTTTATTCTATTTAAAATCTTTATTTCAAGCGGGACAATCTCACTGGCCAGACAGAGTGGTCCCGAGTTATTCAGGAGGGATGGCGCCGAGCCGCACTCGCTGATTGGGTGGTCGGACAAATGATGTCATGCAGCACTGAAATGTTTTGCAAACGTGTTGAGATGGTGAGACGGGGACCAAGGGGAGAGTGTGTGCCCTCTGTGCCTGTGATTGGAAAGTCGCCATGTTGAATCCTGCGCTCGGCAAAATGTCACAAGGCTGTCAGACCATTGAGCAGGGCCCTCATCCACCCGAAAAATGCTTCAGGGTTGCCAGATAAAGGCTGACCCTGCTCTCAGACTCAGAGCAGAGCACAATGGGACAGGTAAGAGGAGGCATCCCAAAGTACCTGTACTCCTACTTGTAGAAATGACAATAAAAATAAGGCATCGTGTCATTTGGAGTAGGGTGGCAGGACTAATAGAATGTACAGCTCACCCACTCAGTGACTCTGAGGCCTGAGAAGGACCAATCGGTCTGAAAAGAAAAGCGTTTGTAGCTTTTCTGTGGTAACATACTTAAAGGGCCAGTATGTGCTTTTATGTTGATTTCGCAAGAAATCATTCTGAGCTCAGTGACCTACATGCCCTGGCCCATCTTCACCACCTACAGTGATTATGTTGCTGATGGATTACAAAAAAAACCTGTTTGTGTGTGTTGGGGGGAGGGGGGTGTGGCACAGATCACATCTGGGCACCAAAATGGCCTCAAAGTGCGGTAAAACTCGAAACTTCCATACCTTTGGGGAAATATTTCAGGTCCCCATTTGGATAAACTGAAATTTATATAAATCTATAAATGTAATCACAAAAACAAAAATGGCAAAAGTCTGGTATTTTGTTTGGTTACTTATATTAAGGTTAGGACTGGATGGAGGGTTACAGTGATATGACTGGGATTAGGGGATTATTTTTTAGGTGCCCACAAAAAACTGTGAATGCAATCAAATAAGTAAAAATGGTAAAAAAAAAGTAAGTCTCAACCATTATTTTGGTCCCCACAAAGACATAATTGCACACCTGTGTGTGTGTGTGTGTGCACGCATGCGTATAAAGCTGAATGATGGTGTACAGTATATGCATGTACAGGCCAGCAGGGACATCAGTAGCTGTGTCAAACAGACAATATTTGTTGCTATGGCATCCCCCTGCCTTATCCACCCCCAAATTAAACAAGCTACCAGGTCACGACTCAGCAGACCTGGATTCCTTCATGAAGAGCTCACACGGCGGACAGCATGGTCACGAAACGCTAATTAATCTCCGGAAGACGACAATCTGAGAAGAAAACATCTACCGCCCTTCTCCACGCAGGGCCGGCGTGGTGTACACGAAGGTTCTTTGAGGTTAACGGCACTCCGAGGACCCTCATCACGGCCCGCTAATTGAGCTGTTCTTAGCGGGGGTATCAAACAAGCTCTATTCAGGCGGCAATAACTTGCAGGTCCTATCAGGCTGGTGAGAGAGACTGCCAAACAGACTGGAGCGTTGTTTATCCTTCAAATAAAACCAGTCAGCCCAGAATGTCTGCGTGTGGGATGGGGGTGTGTGACTGCCGGTCTTTGAATGCCTGAGAGCAACGCGTGCATCTTCCTTTATCAATGAACTGTAAAGAACACCTACAGAACTGTCTTTCAGAACATCTCTGAGCCCAAACTATTCAACCAGAGCACTTACACATGGCACACAATGTTCATTTAATCCGTAATTGTCTTTTTGTTTGTCAGAAATACATGCACTCAGTATTTTTCCCTTCCTCGTGGGAGTGTTCCCCATTTGCCAGTCAGGAAATAAAAAAAAAAAAAAAAAAATCAATTTATGTAAGAAATAGAATGAAATTAGTGAGCGGAGGGAGGATGTGATTAAAAACCTGTCATTCACTGCAGTTTAGTTTTACAACAAATGACGTATAATCATATTTTCGGGCTTGAAAGATTTTTTTTGCTATTGTTCGGTCTTTCATGGTGTAATTATATTTCATTTGGGCACAAGGAATAAAAAAGGCTTGGATTCCAAATCATGTGAGGCAGCCAACTCAGAATGAAGCCTGTGCTACTGGTGCAGAGGAATGACAGGACACACCCGGCACAGCTCCCTCTGTTCCATCTTATCAAGTTTATTGCAGCAAATTAAAAAGCTAAATTAATAAGAATACTCCAATTTGATTCTCTACGGTAAGGAAGAATGAAAAAAAAATCCAATTTTCTGGAGAGATATTTATGTCTGCGATCGGGAAAAAAAAAAATCACACAGCAGCTGTATTACATATATGCGTTACGACAGCCGCTAATGGAAGTCAAGGCTAACCAATCGAAATGGCTCGTGGGAATGGGCGGGCCAGTGAGAATTACGGTAAGACCGCATTTCCTGTAAAAAAAGCACACCTTTGGTTTAATAAATACTTCTGTAGTTTTTTGAAGTTATACAATGTATTGCTTTACGAGCCGGCATATTTTATATGGTTATAGCGCTGAGAGTAATATTTAGGTGAATGTTGTTTATTAAAACATTTTTTTAAATTTTACATCAAATGCAATAAACCTAGACATTAAGTAGGTGCGGATGAAAAGTTCCTACAATAAAAACCTGTTCGCAACACACTGAATTAAAAATTGATGCATTGAACATTTTACATTTTTTGTACCCTTGTTTTGTTAGCATTGAAAGGACCCAAAGACTTTATTGCTTTTCATATGTTTACCTAGAGAGGACAGTAAATCTGTATGCGGTGCTGAAGTCTCTTAGTGATGAGTTTTCGATTTCAGCTCTGCGGGTTTGTGTGGGCCTCCACCAGGCCTGTAGCCAGAAATACATTTAGTGGGGGATCCAGCAGCACACAGTAACCCGTATTGTTTGATCGTGGGGGGGTTTACCTCGGTAGATTTTCCTGAATGCGGGGATGTTTTGCTGATTTTGCTGCAGGAGGAGCTTGGGAGAGACTGTAGGAAATTTCAAGGGGCGTTCAGACTGCCCCCGTGCTGGGGATGGACTCCAGCTCACTGTACCCTGGATCTGGATAAGCAGTTATGGAAAAGTGATGGATATAATTTAAATGCACTTGATATTCCATGGGGTGAAAAACAGCATGCTTTGGGTAACACTGGTTGAGGCTCATCCATCTGTGATTCTAGGCAGCGCAGAGTAGGAGGTTTGCACTGGATGAGTGTGGACACACGTAAAGACATGTTCACTAAAGGGAAGCTAGAGGTATGAGCTCACCTGCATGCTGCAAATCACGAGTCGTCATTTCACCAGAACAGTGTTTCAAGATCTTAAGATCTTTATTGGCCGTGTGCAGCAGGTATATTGGAATGCTTCTCATTCTGCCACGCGTGGTTAGAAAGTGCAAAACAATAGAAAAAGTCAACAATATGCCGATAAGATGACCGAGTTAGAAATTAGTCGTCAATTTGCTTGGAAAAGTGAGAATTGAGAGCCATAAATTCACCAAAATAGTGAGACTTTAGAATAATGAATTCACCAGACCAGAGAGATGATCGAGCAGTCACTGGGAGGCCATATGCACACAGGGCTGAAACAGGGACTCAGACCGGGAATCAAATTCACATGCACAACCCAAGAAGGCTGAGGTGACATGACTTGCCCCCCTACACCATAAATATTACAAACAAATAGCTTAGACTTACCTGATGACGGAAACTGAGTCTGAGCTTAGGAAGTGTATTTGGAAACGCTCTCATGTTCTGGTTTGGGCCTTGATCTAAGCTATTAGTCTGTAGAATTACTGCTATCGATGCGCCACCACGGGAAAAAGTATTTACGGGCCGGGACATTTCACTTTTCAATTTCGCTGACCCAATCGTGTGAAAACGAGCAGTAGGTTTTTTTTTTCTTTCTCTCTTTTTGCAATGATTTTTTCGGATGGATGACTTCTGATTTTTGTTCCAGCCTATGTTTGTTTCGTATTAAATATCGACCTGAAGATACACCAGTGGTGCCGCCAGTGAGTAATGAAACTAATGACTCGGAAAGTCGGGAAGAAAAGGTGCCAGAACGGACGAGAGTTTTATTGGCCCGGTTGCACCTCTTGCGACTAATGTATGCCGTGCGTGAATCGACGTGAACCTTTGCAAACAACGTAAACCGCAGGCGGGTCATTACTGCCGTGACTCTGCTTAAATCGGTAATGATGTGATACACCCTTCGCATCGATTTAACTTTAATATTAATTCATTTTTAACAGCATTGTATTGGGTAATAACCCCGGTATTAAAAAAATATGGGCGACAAAGATTACAGAGTCATAAATCACCGGCTTATATGTTTGATCCGACTGTCAGGTAGCAGATTTATGCATGCATCCCTGTACGTTTTAATTAAGCTGATCCAGGCTGCATCTGCATGTTTTGGGGAGCGGCGACAATTTCTCGACTCAGAGAGGTCCTAGGCTCTCGCCGTGTTGCAAGCAGCTTGGCATAGTTTCGGAAATGAACCGTGCTGTTACGTGTTACGTGTTACGTGGCTGCACGCGGAGCCCGGGGCTGACGAAGAAGCGACAGTAAAAAGCAAGAATGAAAATCTACCCGGAGAAATGCAGCTCCAGTCTACATGTGACTCTACACATGACTGGCGGGGGGGGGGCATCCAGCAGACCATACGTTCTTGACAATTGACGTGCATCTCTGGACTTAACTAAGCCTCTGAGAGTTAAATAACAAATAATACATAATGTGTGGGAACTGGCTGGTAAGTAGAAGTTCATTCTGGTCGATACCCACCCGATGATGTTTCTGGAAGTTTCGAATCAATGATGATAATGATGACTTCAGGAAGTTCTCCCAGGAACACATCAGTCAGCCGGATGTTGTAGACCTGACCTTCACCTTCAGACATCCTTTCTCCATGCTAGTTCATACAGGGAAGGTGTGTGTGAGTTTCCCCTGACCGGCGTGGTATGATAAAGTCCCTCATCCTGTCAGGTGGTACGTCCAGGTGCCATGACGACCGCTGACCCCCTGGGCTCTTCGCTTGAAAACACTTGTTCTTCTGAGTTACTAAAAATTGACTGTAGATGTGCCTGTGTGAGTGAATGGTGTGTGAGTGTGCCCTGCGATGGGCTGGCCCCCCATCCTGGGTTGTTCCCTGCCTCGTGCCAGTAGCATCCGGGATAGGTTCCGGACCCCCCGTGACCCAGAAAGATGAGTAGTTTGGAAAATGGATGGATGGATGGATGGATGTTCTTCTGAAGCTGGAGGTGAGCCGCGCTGTCAGGGCTGAGCGCGTTCGTTTTCCCTTCATATGTTGTCATCCTCGTAGAAAGCTTTGGGGTATTTTTCCGAAACGCAAAACCTTGCCAAAACCTTTTGTATACCACGCATGAAAAGTGATGTGGGAAGCACTGCCAGCTGTCATGGATACGGCCCACTACTGGGGAAACCTGCGCCAGTCAGAGCGACGAGTGACACTCCGCAGCCACTGCTCCGAGCCAATCAGGGGCCACACAGCACTCATGTGACCACCAAACTCCCTGAGGATTCACGGAGGGTACAGGGTGCCAGAGGGCGATGTCTCAGGCTGGCCACTAGGGGTGCCGCTGTTAGAGAGGATGGCTCTCTTAGCTGTCATATGGTGAGAGTCACATGGGTCCTTGAGGCTTGTGAGCAGAGTTTCGTCAGCTGGGTGTCTGACTGCGTGAAAGGGGCATTTAACACACACACACACACACGGTCCAGGTATGCATTACATTTTGGGGACCAAACTTTGGTCCCCAAGAGGGGAAATTCAACTTATAAAAATATGTGACTGTAATCAAAAAATGCCAAAAGACTTTTGGTTACTTATGGTTAAGGTTTGGGCTGGGTAGGGGTTAAGATCGTCATGTTGGGATTAAGGTTTTGCCCATAGAAATGAATGAAGAGTCCCCACAAAGATATGAGTACAGGTCTGTGTGCACACGCGTGAGTTCATGAAGTCTGATATGTAGTAGATGACGTGAGGGGTGAGGTGGGAATAAGCATATTAGGATCAGAAGGTTACATGTTCAAATCCCAGGGTCATCTGAGTGATCTTAACACTGGGCCCCTGAACAAGGCCCCTAACCCCTACTTCCCCCAGGAAATGTCTGAACCTGCTTTGGCGTAGATGTGCACCATTCGGTATAAAAGCATTAGATAAAAAATGTGGATGTACGCTATGTGGTTGTGTTCAAGGTGATGTGCAGCCTAATAGAACAACACGCCCTTCATCTGAGTGACTGCCATGGTCTCAGCACACCCATCTCATGGGACCCGATCTGCGAGACCTTCAACAAAGACAGAAGACTGTTTTCTTTTCAATAAAAATTTATTGCAAATATAGAAATAGATCTTTTTGTACAGAAACCGGGAGGAAGTACGCTAACGTGGTGATGACAACAAGCAAGCAAGAGTGGTGAGTTCGTTTTCTTTCTGAAGGAAATGATTTTCAGAACCCAACACAAAGGGAGATGGGGGTCATATAGACAG
Source organism: Isichthys henryi (assembly GCA_026776945.1). Classification (NCBI taxonomy): domain Eukaryota; kingdom Metazoa; phylum Chordata; class Actinopteri; order Osteoglossiformes; family Mormyridae; genus Isichthys; species Isichthys henryi. Next base: position 5,560,549 of record JAODJX010000097.1, read on the forward strand.
CTGGGGGGGGCTGATTTCCTAGATCACTGAGGTCGACACGCGGAGGGCTCTGCTGAGACGCGGACTCTTACCACGCCGTCCCGAAAGGTCACGACCTTTTGGAGCCGCGAGGACCATGAAGTCCAGGGGTGAGGGGAGGTGCGGCAATGGGAAAGTGGCAGTGGGGGGACTGATTAAAGACATAATCACTGACGAGTCCCTTTTCGACCAGATTGGACCTTTTTGTCTACTTGGTGAAGCTCACAGATACGGCCCATAGACAGCTAGGCTCTCCACACACACACACGTACAACACTGTGTCAGAGGACTTCAAATGGTCAAACTTAATTTAACCCCCCGGTGGACACATGCTAATTTGCGCCGTCATACTCACTTTGACTGATGTGGTCAGTTTATCTGGGCTGACAAGTGGGAACTAACACTCGGAACCCCAGCAAAGGTAGCTATAGTCTCTGTTCCGATGTGTTTCTCTGAGAATTTCTGGTGTGAAAAATGAATTGATCCTAGAGCTCTATTTTTTTTTAAAGTGCCATATTTTGAGAGAATTGTTTCATATCTCCTGGCCTAAAAAATGAATTCATCCTGGAACTGCATTTTTTTCTAATGCTGTCTTTTGAAAGGCAGAATTGGTTCTGATCCGCCCGGTTCTGGGTTTTCCGGCTGTGATTAGAGCCGCTGGCCAGGGGAACTTTGACAATCAGGAGATTAATGCAGGGATTTGTGTGTCTGGGACAGTGTTTCCCAAGACGGTCTGTGGGGACCTGCAGACAGTCCACGTTTCTGCCCCTTCCCAGCTTCTGGTGGGAGCAAAAATTGTGGACATTCTGGCAGGAAGTTGGGAGGGAGCAAACACGTGGACCGACTATGGATCCGTGTGGACTAGATTGACTGGCCTCTGATTTCACACGTAAAACTGAGCTCACATGTAAAAGCAATACAATTATCACCCCAGTACAGACTGTCCCCAACTTACGACTGGGTTCTGTTCTGACAGGCAGTTCGTACGTCGAGACGGACGTCAATATGACAGAGTAGGATCATCGCACTGTGAGAATGAGACTGAGAGGTGTGTGTGAGGCTGGGATGCTCACGCTGCCATACATCATAGTCCTTTCCAATGGAAATTATCATACAGCGAGCAGCATGCCCTAGGGAGCATAGACCTGGGGGTGTACAGCTGCCCAAAATGTATTTTTACATACATTTACTTAATTAAAAAAAACTCCAGTCATATGTGCGAGTCACCATGAGTCATATTGGTTGTAAGTCAGGGACAGACTGTCGTGACAAATAGTGGATAGTAGCACAGAATGCTATCGGACAAATAGGCATTTTCACGGGGTAAAAGCGAAGTCCCCTTGACTGCGATCTGCAGGTGTTTCTCTAGGGAGGGAACCACTGCAGGTGTAGCGCTCTTCTACGCAGGAGGGTGGGGGGACGTGACTCGAAATGCCCGTTGTCACGTTTTCCTGTTGACCAGTGCTGAAGGGACGCGCTGTGGTCTAGGACTCCTCTTCATGAGTCAAAAATGTCACTGTCCACCGTGAGCCAATTGGAATAATTTAGGTCTGCCTAGTGATCGCCCTCAGGTCCGAACCATCCCGTTCCGCCACCGTAATCTGCCTGAATGCCAGTACAATGGTGCCCATACAGGAGCCCAGGCCAGGTTGTGCTGGTCATTAACTAATATATTTGCCATTTTAATTGTGTGTTCGGCACTAAGGTCTTACCTTGTCTGTACTCTGTAGGGCCCAGCTGACTATGGCTGAACTGATCAGTGGCTCGGTACCAGTGTTCACGCAGCACCTGGGCCACAGGACACAGCCGGTCATACTGGCCACAACTGGGATGTCTGTAAAGGGAGGAGAGCTCCCAGTTCACAGGCATGCAGGACCTCTGGGAAACCATTGCGGTTAATTGGACGTGCGTCGTTAAAGCGATCCAGTTTGTACGTGTAAGTTCCCACTTTTCCATTGCCTGCAGAAAATCCCAGCTCCTCTGCTGAAACCCTCCAACAGATAACAACAGCGAGGATACAACAGGAGAAAAACAACGCTCAGGTCATTGGCGTGGATGGGAGCAAAGCGGCTGATGATGTAAACCGATGAAAAACAAACAAAAAATATGGAGCCTACAGTAGGTCTCAAAAGGACAGATTGCTGTCACGAAAAAAGGGGTCAAAATCTTGAGTTCATATTTTTTGTTTTCAACGTACATCCACTCAATATACACAACGATAGATTTCTTCTCATGAAAAATACAGGAAATCATGCAAATATAACACTTTATGTCATTGTCATTGATCTTTTTAACATTCTATATTCTCAATCTATTTTATATAGGTCATTGCACAACCCCGACCCCATCCAGAAACAACTTACTCCTCAACCTTTGTCATTTATAACCCCCCACCCCGACACCCACCCACCCACCAAAAAAAAAAAACAAACAAAAAAAAACACACAGGGAACAACTTCAGTTAGAAAAACAGTCAAATGTTCCTTTTTTGTAAGTATACAAAATTCACAGATATCTCGCCATTGGTTGTACCCCCATGTTTGGAATCGGAAAACCGCGTCGTGGTGAGATGGACCTCCGCTGCACCCGATGTCTACCTTCCTCGATCACCGCGTTTTTGCCACATGTAGCTAACGGCCTTCAGGGCTCTCCTGCTCACACGTCCCCGGTGTTCCCCAGAAGGCTACTGCCTCTGTGACCGTCAGACATGACGATCAGTCCTTATAAGGTATACAACATCGCTACGGCGTAGCACACATTCTAATACGACACAAAGGCTGTAGACTTACTTGTTTGGGCCAATAGGGCCATAGAATAATTGATAAACCTGTATGATAAAAACTGTGACCATGACAAAAAAACTGTAAATACTTCTATCGTATCATATTGTTCGTTAAATTGTAGATTAAAATAAAATCTCTTTTAATCATCCATCCATTCTTCACCAAAGTTTCTGGAATTCTCAGTGGGGAATTTTCTTCCAAAATTCTGGACTCCTCTCATGAGTACTGACCTTATTGTGGCACCTCTCTGTTACCTCCCATCTGTGCTGACGAGGCACTGTCTGTTGTTCCTCCATCAGACACGATAAACAATGCAAGCACTTATCCAATATTGCCTCCCCCAATGTACACACTTGAACGCCCCAGAATGATAAAACCTCATTAATTGATATGTGAAGCCTTCTTGATATTAACCGGCTCTTGGATGCAGCCATTACGGAAAGCTGAGCCGGGGACCAGGGACGACCACGATAATAACCAACTCCGCCTGCGAGTTAAGGAGCCGTCTCCGATTGTAAGAGAGGGATTATTCCTGATTGCTCCGGGATCGGCTGAAGCGCGATACGGTTTGGACAATGCTGAAATGCCATCGCCCATCAAAGGAATAATATCGGAAATGGACTGAAATTACGAGCCCATTGTCGGCGGGTAATTGAGAGGTGCCCTGATACATGAGCCGCGTGAAAGTAAGCGGGTAGGATTTGCGGCCTCCGTATGCAAATCCATGCTCCCAGATTAGTCCGTTCCCATGACTTTGCAGTCGTCGTGTCCTTCGCTTTAAACAGCAACACATAATGTAATCGCTTTACTTTCACATTTCCTTCCCGCCAATAGGTCATGAAGTTCAACTCGCACAACGCTGATCACTGCACTAACCTTAGCCTATGTAATCAATAGTTGAGACCCCATTCTGCTGTGGTGTGTTCCCTTCCCTGCTTAGCGGCCTGTACACCATCCCATCCAACCCGTGTTTATACATGCGCAGGATTTCTCCTGCTTGCGTGGCCTCATTCATGCCCGGAAGTCATGCTGCTTCCCTATTGGACTGCTCTCTGCGCCAAATAGCCAACTGAAGCTCATCTCCACTGCAGGGTACTCACAAAGAAGAATGGTGTGCACATATACACACACACACGCATGCACTCCACAACACGGCAGCAAAGGCCGGCACTTTCACCCGGCAAACAGCGGCAAACACGTGGCGGGCAAACTCTCCCAGGCCTCCCGGGAGCAGCTGACGTCTCAGCACCGCTGCGGTGAGAGATAAAAGAGCCTCGCTTTCCACCGCAATCCGTAAATCGGCACAGGGAAGCCGATCCCGGTGCCTCACAGCCGTCACGTCCTCCCCCGTCTCCCCTGCCAAAGCGATCTCTTTCCTCCTGCGTCTTACTGTACTTATCTCCGCGCACGTCTCCAAGCCTCATTTTGCACGACATGTTTTGACGGAGCATCAGTGCCTTTCCACTGCTCCGGTTCCACACTCCCCCCATCCTATCTCACCTCCTTCCACAAGCTATTGCTCTCTCCGCTCTCACTCTCTCTACCTTCTCCCTGGAGGGCATATATAAATCCATCAATGATAACAATGATATGTAATATACAGAATAAATGCAAGCTTATTCTTACATAATGTGCACACAGGAAATCAATTTGGCAGGAGAATTGGTTTTTGGTCCAGGCAAAGTAACATTTCCCAACCCAGTCCTCAGGGACCCCCCAGACAGTCCATGTTTTTGCTTCCTCCTATGAGGGAGCAAAAAATGTGGGCTGTCTGACAGGGAACTGGGTAGGAACTAAAATATGGACCGTCTGGGGGTCCCTGAGAACCAGGTTGGGAAACACTGATGTAAAGAACTCAGAGCTAAATGTTTTTATTTTTTTATATATAATAAGGGTGTTCAAAGCTTAGAACGAACATTGAATTTTCAAACACAAAGCCCCAGTGATTCTTGTCAAATTCGGTAATCGAGATGGACGGATGGAAGTCAACTTGTCATTAACCCTCCCTGCTACATCTTCAGCGTTTTGAATCTCACCACGCTCCTGTTATGCAAACAGCACCACAAAAGAGGCAAGGCCCTGCTGAGCACTTTGCCCTGTAGGCGAGGTGATGCTCATCTGCAGAATCCTCTGGAAAGGTTCCTTACCTTAATTGCCTCAGTAAATATCCAACGAAAGTTTCAATCACCACCTCGGATACTTCAGTCGATAAAATGTACAAATTTACAATCGGGGGAAGTCACTCTGGTGTTGAGCATCTGCTGGATAATTAAAATATAATTAATGGAATGTAATTATACGATATACACATCACCACTGGTTCCATGGAGATACCTTCAATGGATTGCAATTTGTAAACAGGGCCAACATCATAAAATCCAATTGGGAACCCTGAGTGCAATTCAGTCAGCTGTTGGAGATGTTGACCCAACAGATTTGTGCCCAAATGGGCCAATGTTTTATGGCTTGTGACCTTAGCCAAGACCTCCTGTAACTACATGACTTTCCGTCATCGCGCCACAAATCTGCTGCCATTCCAGAGGATAAGATGAGGTTCGAAAACCTCCCCCTTGTTCACAGTTATGGTTACACAAATTATGGGCTATTTCATATTCAAGTGAGCGAAATTAAAATGACTGATCACATGGTGGTCAATGCCTTGACACCCCATAATACTTCTGACCTCAATTCTATAATAAACAAATGCAATACACCCCTTTTAATTTCATTCTGACAGTCCATTTGCTCTGTCTGACAAGCAAGAAATGACTTTCCTCTTGAACGGCTAAATAATCCGTTGAGAGTTATTGTCAGAGCGATTCTATTTAAATGTGTTCTTACATTGGCTAAGATGTGTGCTGGTGAGCAAGTTCCCGGTATGGTTAGAAGCATTTAAAAGCGATTAATTTAAACCCAATGGGAAAGTGACTGTCTTTGCGACTGTAGCAGAGCTAAAAGCTACAAACATCTAGGGTCACTTGGAGGCTATAGAAACATGCCTGAGTCTTTGTCTGCTTTGGACAAGTCGTTCATGCCTCACTGAACTGTTACACAATGTTGTGTCAGCAGCTGGACAACAGCTACCAGTCACATCAATTAGTTTGACGACAAACTTTAGCTAAATGCGGCTCTCCTGCGCTAAAATGCTAAGGGTAGATATATCATTATATAGTACATACAGTACAGTCCAGCAGGTGCTGTTGTGTGGACTATCTATGTTTTCAGGCGACCTGTTGCCATGGGGTCCCAGAGGATCATGGGAGGGAGGAAGCTAGCAAATCAACACCAGACCCTAGCTTGTGTGGCTACTTTTCACACTTGTCGCCCTCACAGTGCCATAGGGATTACAATGAGACCAAGTTGCACAAATAAAGCCCCCGGGGGGGGGGGGGGGGGGGGGGGGGGGGGGGGGGGGGGGGGGGGGGGGGGGGGGGGGGGGGGGGGGGG
>JAODJX010000097.1:5659816-5677341 GCA_026776945.1 Isichthys henryi
TCCTGACCTCACCGCTCCCCAGTTCCCAGTCGGCCCACACTCCAGTTCCTGACCTCACCACTCCCCAGTTCCCAGTCAGCCCATAGTCCAGCTCCTGACCTCACGGCTCCCCAGTTCCCAGTCGGCCCACACTCCAGTTCCTGACCTCACCGCTCCCCAGATCCCAATCGACCCACAGTCCAACTCCTGACCTCACCGCTCCCCAGTTCCCAGTCGGCCCACACTCCAGTTCCTGACCTCACCACTCCCCAGTTCCCAGTCGGCCCACAGTCCAATTCCTGACCTCACCGCTCCCCAGGTCCCAGTCGGCCCATACTCCAGTTCCTGACCTGACAACTTGGTGTTCCATCCAAAAGTTCCTTTTTAAGAGGGAAACTCAAAGGGTGGCCTGAGCAAAAATTTCATTGTGTCCCACAGAGTCATGAGGAATCAAACAGACAGACAAGAAGACCGCGGAAGGCACGGGAGACAGGGGGTAAGTAGACACGATGGGGCACGGTGTGACAAACAACCCCCCCGCCAGGCCCCCGCTCTAAAGCTAACCTATGCTAATGTATGCTAATGCAATGCACTAGAGTCCCACATGCCAACACACAAGGGCAACAGCAGCCGCGGTCACCTGCTGTCGCGGCGTGGCAGCGTAACGGCATGAAGCACTCCCCCCTCCCCCCGTGGATTAAGCAGACAAAAACCTAGATGTCTTCATGTCAAACCTCCAATCCATCATGGAAGGGGGGTTACACAGCAGAGGCTCACCTCCACTAAGCACCAATGGCTGCGTGCAACTTGTACCCCATACCAGGGTAAAGGAGGCCTCCTATCAGACATAAGGTATGCTTCTGACAGGCAGAAGAACACAGGGTGCATGTTCCGTGTTCCATAATCTGAGGTTTCAGGAACGCGGAACAACCTTTTAAAATGAGGCTTCTCCTTGTCCTACATTTCACAGGGCCGGCTGTAATGGAGACAGGCTTTTCTGGATGCTGGATATATCCCCCCCCCCCCCCATTCCATGACGCACGCACACACAGGGCCCCGGCGGTTCCCCAGGTTTCACATGACTGACGGGCACGCCCCTGCCTAATGAGCTCCCCACTCCGATCTTTTCAGAAGGCAAACGGCATGATAAAATAAATCGAGGAGAAAAAAAACGTGCAGCCTGCCCCCGGCGGCCAAGGCACAGCGCCCTGGTGGGCAGCCGGGCATGGCACAGGGTGTGAATCGCAGCCAAACGTCCACGCCCCATGGCAGGCGATGTGCCCGCCTCGCACTGGTAACACCGCTGCGTAATTTCATTTTCCCGGCACAGTAATAACCCAACACACAGGAGATGACCGCTCGGAGCTGCTATCCTACAAAAAAAGAGGAGGAGGAGAAGGAAGAGCTGAAGCTCTGCTTTCTCTTTTTTCTACGAGCCGCAATCACTGGGGGACAATAAAGACGGATGAACAATCGGAGGAGATAAGATCCCCGCCATGCAGCTCCTCCGTACCACAGGTTACATACTGCAGGATTTCCTGTCTAATAGGAAGCAATGGACTGAAATCAGTTCCACCACCCCCCTACAGAGCACAGGGGACAGACTGGTACTGGCATCAAAGTGACCAGTCTCATGGCACACCTCCCACACCCCCAACAAAAACCCATCCCTCAAGTACCAGCGAGAAAGGCCCCCCGCCCCTCCCACCCATATCTTTCAGCCCCCATCGCTTCACTCTACACCTCTGGGCTCCATCCTCAATGGGACTAATTATTTATGCCAAATTCCAGATAAGCCTCTTTTCTCTTCACAATCTTATCTGCCGCTAATCGAAAGACAGTTCCCAGGCAAACAGGAACCAGTGCAGCACCTAAAGGAGTGTCCGAACCACAAGTCACATTAACCGGCGTTTACATCACCTCTTACACATCCGAAGGAAACCCGCGCCTGAAACGAACGGCGGCCCAACACAGAGCAGACGTACCCCATCGCCACAATCAATCAATTTCTGATCCAAATCCAGCGAAGGCCCATGTAGAAACGGAGCTGACATGGTCCGAAAGCCCACAAGAGTTTTCCGATTCCCGAACCAGGACTCGCCAAGCGTCCTTCTGGAGCAGAACGTTCAGCTTTTCTGAAACTATATTCCGACACCACGTTAATATTTATGTGGAAAGTGTGGACCCCTTATGTTGTATAAACCACAGCTTCCCATGATCCTCTGGTGCTCTGAATACGTGTGGAGGAAGGAACATTATGGGCAACTCCAAGAAGCTCACGTGGGCCTGTTTAAGGATGCAGTCTGCTTGCTTTGATCTTTGCTCTGGGCAGTAAAACGTGAAAAAAAAAACAATTTTTCCACTTTTGAACCAACATAAGTGTGATCTGGTGAGAAATCATGCCGGAGCAACCACAGGGGGGTGGCATATCACTGAATTTTAGCGAGTTTTACCTGTTACGTGCAGCAGGTTGGAGGAAAGAGTGTGAAGCACAAATCCACACATACTGGAAAACAGAAATAAATGACATTCTACAAAAGTAGGGAAATAATAAAACTGAAATATTGACCATGCTCACCTAAAGCTGAGAACGAGAATTAGGGTCCTTTCCACCGGAGCCACTGTGTCCCACAAATTGGGTACCGTCTGCTAAAGAGCGCAGCAGTCTTCCCCTGAGTTCCTTGACCACCAGATCGGCACACAGGGAAAAAGCCCGGTGCTGCTATAGAATGTTAAGCCTGTAGAGGGACTCCTGGCTCCCCTCCCAGGGGAATCCCTTAGCCCTCGCTCAATCTGTCAGATTCCCTTCTCTGATCTGCTTCCCGCACCATGAGCTCCTTGACCGGCCAGTCGGTGGCCAATGCAGACACCCGCCACCTTCAGGATGCGGCCGTAAAAATGCTTCGGGAAACCACCGGCGGTCTGAGGCTCATATTTAAATTAACCCCACCCCCACGCTCCAGAGCCTATCCGGTCATGGCCGCAAGGTGCACCTCTAGCAAGCCTAAAGACACGGAACCTGTCTGATCTGACTAGGAAAAGCGTCTGTAAATCAGAGTGCTGTTAAGGTGAGGAAATACACCTCGCTCTCCATCAGAGACGAACAAAACATAACGAACAAGTGTCCTTTAACAGTTTGCGTTTATCTCAGTTACATCATTTAGAAGTGCACTATGTTTCGTTTGAACCCAGATAAGTTTAACTGGATTTTATTGTATTTCCGCGCAGGTCGAAAGATTCAGCGCATAAGTATACTTCTCTATCCAATTTTTATGGGGTAATGAGATGCCGATAAAACAGATATATTTTAAAAGCTCCGCTTTTCGGTGACGAAATCCGTGAGAGGAAGAAAAATACGCACTTCTGTAGTACAGTATGAGTCCTCCGCGCGTTAGGGTTCATTACCATTCCCTTGTAATCCCCTGACTGCCGTTCAAATGACAGCCAGTCAAGCCGGGAGACCCCAGGCTTCGGCAGTCGTTGCGTATTTGCCAGCCTATAAATCAAGCCAAGGCGCTTCCCTCTCCAGCGCTACTTCAGTTCCTCTCTCCCTCCGTCCATCCTACTCTCTCTGTCTGTCTGTCTGTCTCTCTCTCAAACACACACACGTCAGCACACGCGCGCGCACAGCCACCGCTTTTAATTAAAGCGCGCGTGCCAAAGAAGCGATAATAAGAGGACCAGAAAACGCTGCACGAGACGGGCGCGCGCGGGGAGAGCACCGGCCGTTCGTCACGGTCGGCGAGGCACAGGCACGCGGCACCCTCAGCCCCGGAAACGGCGCACGTACAGCAGCTCGCGTGGCGCACAGCCGGCCACCTGTGTACGCCCCCTTTATCCCCCCACTACATGTGTTAATGCAAAAAAACGGACCGCAAAACTGCATGCTGCAAGCTGCGCGCGGCTATCCGAAACACGAACACCATAAAAGTGCTTCGTAGAGAACTGTTACTTTTGCAATTCATGATCGGTTCGTTGTGGGAAAAACTGAATGGACCCTCGTATCTGGCTGAACTTCGCAGAATCTAAAATCGCCCAGAATCACGTAGCAATACCTGTCCATGTCGCCGTAAGATAAACTAAATATAAATGGGTTACCCCAGATCCTATCACAGGTCCTAACTGGAGCAGCTCTGCTAGTAGTTTGGACCGGCTCGCAATGTATATTGCACATGCATTACGAGGTTTATAACAGCGGCGTTAAAAGGCAGATAGTAGTGTTCCGCTTTACCTGAATGTGAACGGGCGTGTAACCCTCGCACGGGAGCTGCTCCTTGGCACACGTATGATCCGCCGCGTCTCATGAAAGGCTGTTTTTCATCCACCGACAAAACGCCGTGCGCTCTCGGAGGAAGAGAGGGAGAGACAGACACAGACGACGGGAACGGAGAGAGAGAGGGAGAATCGAGAAGGAGGGGGGGGAAGAAGAGAGAGAGAAGGAAGGGGGAAATAAAGCTCTAGCTGGTTTTACCGTTCCCGACTGCAGAGGAAAGAACATTACTAACAATAATGATATTTTTCCATAGGTCTGTTATTGAGAATATAAACCGAGACGTTCAGTGATATGGTACCATCATGGTATATTGCAATTAACATGCCAATATATTAACTTGAGATAAAGAAGGCAAAATCTTTTCGGTGTTCGCGAAGGCACTTGTGATAGTAAATTTGCGTCTTTACTGGATGAATAATGAAATAAAAGGAAAAGAAATAAATACGGCACGTTCACAAGCGGAGCGCGTGACGGCGGCCGGCGCGCGGCTCGTTGTACGCGCGCGCCTGCTCTGAACCCCGGACACGTAGCGGGACCCTTTGGCGGCGAGCCGGCACTCAGGGCCTGGGGAGCTGCGCTCCGACGGCCGCCAGCGCTACTCTGAGCCCCACCGCATCCTATATATTGCTGTCCTGCAGGATGCGCTTTAAAAGCCGCAATTATACTGGGAGGGATACTGAAAAATTCACGCTAATCCGTATTCGCGACCCCAGGCCAACCTCCAGCTAAATTATATATAATACTCGGTATAATGTATGACATGTTTTATATTAAATTAAATGAATTAACAAATTATGTTTTTATGTAATATTTGTGCATGGTGCCGTTAGAATCCTATGAGGCGCTCTAGACAAGCTTCACTGCCCAGTTTCACTTTGTCCCAGACAGTGCGCACTGGGGTTTGGAGGAGGCGGTTTGCTAAGTTGGCGTCCTAGGCGGCTGTCTTTGTCGCGTAGTGGGTTGACCTGCCCTGTTTGTCCAATTAAGTTCGCAGTGCCTGTAGCAGCTGTGCGTGAACAGTGCTGTAATAAATATGTGTGACCGTAACGCAGACTGCATTTCAGGAATTCCCCAATAACTTAATGTCTGTGTCTCACAGTAAGGGATCTGAGTCGTGACCATCTGTGTATGTCTGTGTGTCACAGTAAAGGATCTGCGTTGTGACCCTGCGTGTCTGTCTGTCTGTCTGTTTCACAGTAAAGGATCTGCGTTGTGACCCTGCGTGTCTGTCTGTGCCACACAGTAAGGGAGCTGCGTCGTGACCCTGTGTGTGTGTCTGTCTCACAGTAAGGGAGCTGTGTCGTGACTATGTGTGTCTGTGTGTATCTGTGTGCGTGTCTGTCTGTGTCTGTATGTGTGTCTGTGAGCGTGTCTGTGTGTCTGTCTGTGTGTATGTTGCCACTTGCTCACAGTCATCCTGTCTTACTGCGTCACTGCTCTGCTTTCTGCATGATGGATGGCTGTGCTGTAAACAGACAATGCTGTGTCATGAACCAGGCTGATCCTGGTCTGCTGAGCAGCTCCCATCACACGAGCCGACAGAAACCAGTGGGCAGGCGACAAACTGTCGCTTATGGAAAAATATTCAGCGTTTGACTCTACGCAAAACCTTATATGGAATTCATATTTGACATGGAGAATGATCAGTTCTCTTTTCCAAATGAGAGTGCTGTGATTGGAAGCTCTAGATATCCTTCACCCACATGCAATTTATAGGTCACACACAGCTGATGAATGATCCTACCCTGTTGCATTTACGCCTCACCTGGCCATTTCGCACTCCCAAGACCTGAATTGCTTATTTTCATTGTAGTTTTGCTACCTGGTTAATGAAGTCATTATATCAATTGTAAGTCATTGCAGGTGTCAGTAATACTGGGGCTTCCAAATTTCAGGCCCTCTCAGCTTTAGCACACGCCGTGATCCCCTCCTGATTCGTCTCATCGTGGATTTCGATTGGTTCCGCCGACCCACTGGCCCACGTTCAACACAGCAGCAGGGGCTGTTTTAGGGCTATTCCTATTCTGGAGTGGGGCCATATTTTATGCAGTGGGGGCAACCATCACTAACCAATGATGTTTTAAATCAGTCATGTACATGGGAGGTGGCACTCTGGTGACCAATCAGCTATCAACTGGGGCCAGTGCCCCAGTGTTCCCGCCCCTGTATATGCACAGCAGTACCCCATCTCCATATAAGGACCCCTCTCACAGCTTGCCGCCAGGTCTGGCCAGGTGGGGGCACCCTCCGACAGACAGTGACGTGGATAAATTTGCAGGCAAGGCCAGAGAATGACAGTGGGAATGATGCCTGGCGTTGTGAGCCAACAGATGGACCTCTGAGACAAACAAGGGGGTGGGTGAAATGCGCTGGGTGTCCTTTGGAAGTTCTGCATCACGGCCCGCTGTGAGACAGACTGAGAGTGGGGGGGCTCTGTTTATGTTGAATGCCTCACAGCTGCGTCTATAAGGCAAATACTGACACGCAGGTGCTCCCAACCAACACATGCTTGAGCAAATTTGGCACGAAATGCACACACAGACACTCGGTAACTGTTCCAGACAAAGATATAGATGTATGAATGTAGATCTAGAACTATACCTAGATTACTAGACGTATAAATGTACTAAAATAGATATTGATCGAGATTTAGACGCTCACATAGGATCTATCTGTGAAAAGACCAGTCAGCAGGTGTGAGGTGTTACTGCTTAAGGCAGTCAGACCTAAGAAACAGCTAGTTGGCCTCCAGCAAGCATTCAGGTCAGGGGTGACTGGGCCGCAAACTTAAGCATCATGGTGATGCCGCCTCATTCGTAGGGAAGCTCCAGGACGTAAGGGGTCAGCGAGGAGACGGGGATTCCAGACGGATGTCACTCCTGTGCTCCAGAGGCATACAGCCATCCTCAGGGACTGATGGCAGTTGTAGAGGGGAAGCAGGGGAGTTGGGGACACATAAACCGGGTCTGAGAGATTGTCAATTACTCAATTATTCTGTCATTATAGCGCATTTTTGCTACTGTAAAATGACACTCATATGCTCGCTAACATGCCGTGTACCATAGCTGAGCAGGTCAGGGGCAGGTCCTCAAATGGGGGGAGGTGGAGGGGTCGTGGCCGACCAGTACTTTTTGAATGCAGGGTGCAGGTACTCAGGAACCCCCACCCCATGCACATGTCTGCACCCATGCATATGTCCCGAAAGTCACAGGTTGAAATCCCGAAGGGATCCATCTGTTATACCTTTGAGAAAGGTATGTAATCTGATTTGTTCCAATAACTATACAGCTAAGCAGATGGGTAACACAGTAAGTACCTGGAATATAAACAACAGCCAGGTGACAGAATCACGGCTGCGCAGTGCTTGCTGGCGACAGGGATTTGTGGAGCTGGGTTTGGTATGGCGTTTCTTCTCCCCCCCCCCCCGCCCCGCCCCCAGCAGGCCAATCGAGGGACACAGGGGGAGACCATGCAGGGCTGGGCTGGTGATGTCACAGCAGCACGGGTCTGCCTATCAGTCTGGGACCTTCGGGTCATGTCAGTGATTCGAGCGGAGAGTGAATAAGTGGGGGGGGGGGGGCATGGGACAAACCTCAAACATCAGACACCATACTTGAAAAAAGGAGGGATTGTCACAGATTAGTGGATCGCCGTCAAAGAAGACGGAGGCAGGGGCGCTTTGAGATTAGCAGGTCGGTGTGGCTCTCAAAGCTGATTACATACATCTTAATTCGCTGGGTGGCGGAGGGGCCACCGATAACTCCGAGACCCCAGCACAGGGGCCCCGCACCACTGTCTCTGGCGGATCCCCTGCTCCGAGAACTGCCGACACGTTCCCATGGCAACGGACCACAGCAAGCGAAGCTGTAACACCGGCAGACAGGAAGAAACCACCCCTCCCATCTCTCTCCTCTTCATTCATTCCCCGTTTCCTCCTGAAGTCATCACAGGCATCTCTCTCTTCCTGTTGGGGGGGGGGAGGTCTGGACCTGCTCAGGTTTGGGTGTGTGGGAAAATAGCCAACTGGCAGTGTCAGAGAATGGGGAGGTAGATTTGCTGAGGAAGGCAGATGTGACAAGGGGGATGGATTTTCAGATAGGTGTGGCAGAGGTGTACTAGATTATCATGGTCTGCCGGACGTGAGACAGGGGAAATCCAGGATGGAGAGTCACGGGCAGGGGGACCATAGATAGGTAAGAGAACTTTGGACCCCCGCACTCACACATAGACCCCACCCCCGACCCCGGTTGCTCCATCTGACCTGCCCGCCAGCTCCTTCTCATGCAGGAAGCAGCTCGATTAGCCGTGCAGATCGATGCCTCCGAGGTGAGCTACCCACCCTTTTGTTTACACTCCATGTCAGCCCCCCCCCCCACCATTGCTTGGTGGATCTTTTTTTTTGTTTGTGCTTTTAGTCTCCAGTGATACACACACTAACCTCACGTGCACTCCGGGGATTACGTTCCCACTCCACCAACCCTCCTTGTGAATGCTCCTGTCCAGACTAATCGCCAACAGAATGGAATCAACCCTCCCTCCTTCAACCCCCAACACCACAGCGCCCCCTGCTGACTGCTTCATTACCTTGGGGTGTCCTGCTGGGGGTGTCACCGGCTCATTAATCACGCCAGGGATGCCCCACACAGAGTGTCAAAACGAGATTAATGTGTCATGAAGAATAAGCCTTCGTACGGGAGGTAAAGGACATGCTTCGGATTTCAGCCTCGACGACTGACTTGATGCGTTAACAAGACTGTTAATGCGATGGGTATTTAGGCAGACATTTACGAATGACATCGGTGGACACAGTTATCTGGTCACGACCTCGTAGCCCCAGTGGAAGGGGGTCACCCAAGCATGCCATTCTTTATCACGTTCAGTGGAACAGGAGCCCTCGCCCTGGACTGCCCCCCAGGGTGACACCAGCCGGCGAATGCCTCTGGCCACTGCCGTTCCCCAGGCAACCGGGCAGGAGGCCACCTCTTTCAAAGGAGGGACGGTGCAGCCTCTTACCACAGCTGGACGCTGCGTACCTGGCATCTGTCTGCCGCCCCCTAAGGCTGCTATAAAGCATTTGAAAGCACAACACAATCGCCCATCCCAAGCCCCCATGAACAATAAGAAGGGCAGAATCTTCTGCTTTAAAACAGAAACACTCAGCGCTGCCTTGCACTTAACTCAGCCTCCATGAGTATGGATTACAAACAGGGAATAAGCAATCAATCCATCTGCACGTGTGATCAAGTGCTGCCACCTAGTGCTCACAAACAGCGTCACCCCCATTTCCCAGCATGACTCCTTTCTATTTACTCTGTGTTTTTATTGAAGGAATCTCCCTGCCCCCCCCCCGCAATCCACCCCTCCAGCCATCTGTCACTTGGAATTCCTGTGGCATCTCTTTCTCTGTCTATCTGAAAAAAAGATGCACATAGACAGTGATGTTTACAGTTTTTCCACACAGGCTGGGGGGGGGGGGCTGACTATGTATCCTTGGACCATACCCTCTGCTGCACAGTAGGGGGTTCGACTCTAGTTGGTTTATCTATATCCCTGTGGTGTATTATATCTATGCAGTGTTGTCTATTATAGTGTATCCTTTGTGCATGTAGAGTGCAGACTCTGGTGCAGTTTGTATTCATATAATGTGCTGCACTGCTAATAGAAATCTCATGACCCAGGATTTTCACTCGCCAGCTGACTTGTTCCGTTGGCGTGACGATAAACGCGACTTGATTCGATTGGATCTGACTCCCACCGCAGACCTTCTTTTGATTCGGACTCGGGCCACTGGAGGTGAAGGCAGAGACTGAAGGTCCAGGGCATGAGATGCTCCTTTACTCTCTCAATGGGCAAAGCACCGAAGTGCCCCCCCCCCATTATGTGGGCAACGAGTAACAAGAAGCAATCAATAACACAAATAACAATATAAATATATATTAGCAGAATAATACATGCAGGTTCCTGTGGCGATAGTCTAATTCCCCAGGAGGATTTTCCATCTAATGACATTGGAAGTTTTTTAAACTCTGCCCCAAACCTCCACCTATAAATAAACTTCACGGGGCAGCTTGGCACTGCACTGCACTGCACTGCGTCACCTCCAACATCAGCAACCTTTTGTCACTGTAATGCCCTTAACCGGGGGAGGGGAAGATCTCACCAGTTTATTGATAAAACTTGCTGAGCTGCAAGGCTTTGGTCTGCAGGAGAACACTGGAATACACAGAGGGAGCTATGACGATATGCAGACACTAAACATGCAAACTTCATACATAGAGGCTGGAGGCAGGATTTGAACCCCTGACCATGAGAACAGGACATAGCTGTGCTATTGCTCCATCCTTGGCTTGGTACACGATAAACTGCCCCAGCTGTGTTGGGGGTGGGGGCTCACCATTGTAGACAAGATCATTTGCAGATCACTTGCATGTTAGGGTTCTGCAGGTTGATGTCACATATTTCAAGGGTCTGCAGTTTCTCTGGACATCGCATGCTTTTAAAATCAGTAATTCATCATCCGTCAATCCACCTGTCCATCCATCCATCTTCCCAAACCATTTATCCAGTGCAGGGTCATGATGTCTTGGTCATTCTTCATTTTAAAATTTTCCAGTCAGCGTCCCCAGAACCTACAGCCTATTCCATAAAGGGTGGTTCACAGCGGCATGACCGCCCATGCAATGCAGGAGCCTCTCAGAGACGCGCACTGAGTGCATCACACAGTGTATCGCCGCTCCACCTTCAGCTCCGTGACACACGGTGATGGGGGGATATTGAAACTCCAGACCTTGAGCTGAGCTTGAATTTGCAGCCATGACCTTGGAGCCACGAAGCGGCGATTCTACCTGCTGTGGTAATTCCGAGATTAAATAGACACTCGGATAGGACAGACAGCGTGGCTCTAATGTGATGTGATATTTCAGTGAAAATGGGAGCCTGCCCGCGCTTCCCTTCTGCTCCCACGTTTCTCACCTTTTTACCCATGACTCCTCAGTGCGCTGAAGCATTTGCTCGCGGTTGTGTGAAATTGCCAGCTCCCCAGCACCATCCACAGCGCCTGCTGGCTACGTCCTGGAACATATCAGATCCTTCTCTCCTTCTCTCTCTCTCTCTCTCGTGCGCGCAGGTGCCCCTTCTCTGGGCAGCACCGGCCTCCACCCACCGCCCACCCCAAACAGTCATGTCCGTTTCCAATTAATCAGCATCCACACTCACCCCTCCCTCCACATGCTGCTCGGTGTGGACAGGCTGGTACCTACCATCCCACACTGTTAGAAATTATACTCACCCCCCCCTACTTGATATCGGACTTATACCCACATTTCAAGGTCATTTCCACACCTCCCTCCCAAAACTCTCGCTAATGTAGCCAATCAGGGTTGGGGTCACAGCTGACACCTGTTTTGACCCTGGGGTGCCCCCTCCCCGTCGCTCTCAAATTCAAAACATATCACTGGCTAATGATAAGGTTGGCCCCTCTGTATGAATTATGACCCCTCTTATGCCGCCAACTTAAAAAATCCTAGCATTGCCCCTGTAGCTTGGTTGCCTGATTGTGGACCACCCACCCAGCCGCCCCATCCTGTAAATAGGCAGCATTTAAAAGACTCCTCTCTGAAACACGGCTGGGGGGGTGACAAGGATCCCCACGGATCTCTCTTTTATTGAGCGTTATATCTGACCCACAGGGGGTGTCTGTGGATCCAGTCCAGGGTGTCACTGCTGCGCTGGGGGTCCCTTCATTTGTCAGCTTTGTCCCTTTGTTTCCCAGGATTTGGTAAAAAGCATTTTGCTCTCAATCTTAGATGAGCCACCAGGCTGCAGTCTCAACACCGACCAGATGGGGGCGATTTGAGGGTGAGGTGGGTAGGCTGCACAGTGGGATTACAGTGAGTAATGTATCGATTTCATTTTTTTTGCACGGCCTCCCAACACAGCCAAGGTGCAGTTTTCAAGAAAAATATGTCCACATATTTCAGCCAGCTATGCATGCATTGACGTGAAGACCTTTGGGGAGAAGCTGCAGGAATCTGCAACGAGGCTCCGCCCATCCCTCATCCGCGAAAACATCGAAACTCGGCGTTTTGGGTTTCATTTCAGCCGGTAACCCCAGCCCCTGAATTCTCCCACCTCATTCATCTTCCTGTCCTCAGAAATGGTCTCTTCATTTTGTCTTTCTGATATTCCACCTACCCGCCCCGCCTCGTATTAAACAACGCTGTCCTGTCAGATTCAGATCTCACCGTTTGCCAGCCAGAGGGGTTCTCACTGCAAAATTATCAGAACCAAAACGTGAAGCTAGCTGTTTGAAAGCAGCACTGAAGCCAGATATACCCACCTCACAAAACTGAAGGTCGAGTCACCATCTGAGGGCGGAATCTCGACACCTCAAACTATCAGCTCTCATACTCGGTCCTCTGAGCTGGCATTGAACAACACCCAAAACGAATCGATGAAATTACACACAGCAGTTTAATAGCATGGTGAGTTACTAACTGATCAGCTGTACACAGGCGTTACAAATTAGTGCCAATGCGAGAATTCTTAACAATGTGTTCATTTCACAGACATTGTGACATCATCGTGACATAACGTGCTTCTGTGTGGCATGTTAAGGACATGATCCAGGATCGATCCAGGTCACAGAAGAGAAGATCACCTTCACATGTATAAAAACTGCACATGGCCACACCCTGGACTCAGCGTCAAGGTCTTGTGCTGTACGTATCACTTTTTTGAGGGAGTAGGTCCATTCAATGATGGTAATGATGATTAGGGAGCGATGATATCAGATGTGGAGAACACATCTGCCCCACCCTTTCCCATAGTGCTATACACTCTCCCATAATGCTTCACCATCTCCCACAGTGCTCCACTGTCCCACAATGCACAGCGCCTCACACGTCTCCATTGTTCAGTCCCTATCAATGATAATTTTCTCCCTTGTTACCTTTAGCAGTAAGTCCAGGCTCACGACACAATCAAAGACAGCAGACGAGCGAGGATGACAGCAGGCTTGGGTGAAGCGAACAGCAAGTGCTACACTGTCCCATCCTGGACAGACGTGCATGCAGAGGGCTCAGATGACAGCCAACGCGCAGCTCTCTCTGCTTGGAGAGGGAACCCAGGGGAACTTCTGCTTGAATGCAGGTTCTCCGTTTCAGCATTTCCAGAAGCTCCAAACGCAGGGGACACTAGGGATAGTTCTGGAACGTCGATGACAAGCAAGCCTGCATCATGCCCCCCCACACTGCCCTTCTCCAGTTCCCCCCCCTGGCAGGTTTGGAGGGCCCACATCATGGACACCAATGTGTCAGTGGGTACAGCAGACAATGGAGCGTCTTGAATCTGCAAATGTTACCAGGTCACAGAGTTAGTTCCATAGATATGATTAAAGTGAAAAGCATCTGGACGGTCTGGCTTCATCTTGGTAGGTAGAAGAAACCCCTTAAGTCTGACCAACCGGAGGATGGCGCAGGTAAGCTTCTCGCAAGTAAAAACGCCATTATAGTCTTACAAGTCTGCTGCTAAAATCCATTACCGAGATACAGCAAAACATATTAGAGTCTTCAAGAATGAATTTTGCATTTATATGCAACAGGACACGGCTGTGTTCCGGCACATTCTACTGCAATTTCAAAGAAAGGAGGCGGCACAAGAAAATGAAGGTCCAATGGGGCCACTGAAGGCAGGAACCAATAAAAGTGAGCAAGTGAAGTGAAACATGAGAACCAATCAGAGTGAGCAAGTAAAAGAGTGTGAACCAATGACAGTGAGAGAGGGAATAAGTGAGTGGGCACGGCAACCAATGAGGGTGAGCATGAGAAGGTATAAGTAAATAGGGGTGAAGGACCCGGGCCTAACCTAGAAGGATCGTCATCCACGGAGAAGATTCCTTTCAGCTCCACGCTGTTCATCTTGTTCTCAAAGAAGCCGTAGCTGAGAGTCACCTTTGGATCACAGTGAGGTTCAGACACCCTCAGAGGCCCAGCACTACACCAGCCCACAGTGAATTTTACAGCCATGCACCTGTAAGCACCCAGAGCCGACGAGGAACGCAGGCGAGTAGCGGCTCCACCCTCTATGCATCTTTTATGGGAGTCTTGTGTAGTGTTGAGAAATGGCGAGTGAATATGTGATCAAAAATGTCAATATGGAAGATGAATGGATGAGTGCCAGATATACAGTACATGCGGGTGACAAAATGACAGTGTGTATCATTGAATCTTGATCTATATAAGCACAAGTTTGTGAGATTACAACGATTCATGAAAATTAAGCGGTGATTCAGAGACGCCGAGACTGAGAACCAATGAGAACCCCTGAGTGAACCTAGCAACCAATGAGAGGAGGCAAGTAACGCTATTACAGGTGATTTCCTGAACCAATCAAGGAATTCCCAGCCAGTGGCTGGTGATATGGGCCCACGGCGACTCTAACCTGTCGAGGGATGTGACTGGCCGAGAGCAGTTGCAGGTTCTCCAGGTGGGAGTGGAACAGGGGGCTGTGAACCAGAGAGACTCCCAGCCTCCGCTCCACGATGAAGCCCACCGTGCAGTCGTCCGGCAGCCGGATAGCAGCTGAGGTCTGCTCAAACCTGGGGCCACTGAATGCAGACAGGCACACTGTCTATGATTAAACAGGCTATGTGACTGACCCAGTTACCGGTCCAGGTCAGAAAGATTTTAATTTGAACATTTTTAGTGTGTGTGTGTGTGTGTGTGTCTATATCTGTCTGTGTATCTGTGCCTGTCTGCGTGTGTGTGGCAGCGTGTGTGTGGCAGCGTGCCCCCTTCTAGAGCTGGGATTCTGAGGCACGAAGCGGCTCATCTCTCACCTCGCCCAGGGGGCCATTTTCTCAGCCAGCGTGCGACTCACACAGAAACCCGCACCTCCCGTAGCAAACCAGAACTCCACTTCTCTCTGGAAACACGGGGTGCAGAAAAAGGCTTTTTTCAAGAAAGTCTGTGAGAGAGGGTTAGGGTGTGTGAGGAGGGAAGCAGCAGCCAGCTTTCACACCTAACCGTGCAGAATGCCCCGACCAATTAACCTCCTGCAGCCAATCGGGTGAGAGCTGAGACAATCTTACAGCGAGAACAGTGATTCCCATGGCCCTGGTGGCTGCTAATTTGAAAAAAAATTCCTAAGAACAAGGGGAATGAATATCTTCACTGTTACGTCTTCTCCTCTTTCTCTTTGAATGCTGGAGCGGAATGAATAGGACCCTCCCCCCCCGAGGATAAGGCAACGTTTGCTACCTGACAGCCCGGGGGTGCTGTCCCTTGTACCAGCTACCGCATTTCACAGGGGCAGACTTCCGGCGCACTCGCCCGTCCATCTGGAGACCAAACCAGCTGGCTTTGTGTCACCCTTCTGCTAATTCCCAATGGTCCCAATGCACCGGGGCCTGCATCTTAATCAGGTCGACTGAAAGTGACACTCAGGCTTGGGGGGAAACTCAGGAAGATGGGAGAACATTGGGGGGGGGGGGCAAAGCAGTGCTGTCTTCTGATTATCCTGGAGATTCGACAATAAACACAACAGACACAGAGTCAGAACCACTGAGTGTTTATTGTTAAATCTCCAAGTTACAATATATTGCCAAATGTTTTTGGACACCCCTCCAAATCATTGAATTCAGGTGTTCCAATCACTTCCGTAGCCACAGGTGTATAAAAATCGAGCACCTAGGCATGCAGACTGCTTCAACAAACATTTGAGAATGAATGGGTCACTCTCAGGAACTCAGTGAATTCAAGTGTGGTACCGTGACAGGATGCCACCGGTGTAATAGGTCCATTTGTGACATTTCCTCACTACTAAATATTCCACAGTCAACTGTTAATGATATTATAAGCAAGATGGAAGCATTTGGGAATAATAGCAACTCAGACATAAAGTGGTAGGCCATGTAAAATCACAAAGCGGGGACAACGCATGCTGAGGCTCACAGTGTGCAGAAGTCACCACCTGTCTGCAGGGTCAATAGCTACAGACCTCCAAACTTCGTGTGGCCCTCAGCTCAAGAACAGGGCATAGAGAACTTCATGGAATGGGTTTCCATGGCCGAGCATCTGTATCTAAGCCTTACATCACCAAGTGCAATGCAAAGAGTCAGATGCAGTGGTGTAAAACATGCCGCCACTGGACTGGAGCAGTGGAGACGTGTTCTCTGGAGTGACAAATCATGCTTCTGTGCCTGGAAGTCAAATGGATGAGTCTGGGTTTGGCAGTTGCCAGGAGAACGGTACCAGTTATGGTGTGGGGTTGTTTTTCAGGGGTTGGGCTTGGCTCCTTCCAGTGAAAGGAACTCTTAATGCTGCAGCATTCAAAGCCATTTTGGACAATTTCATGCTCCCAACTTTGTGGGAACAGTTTGGCACCAAATGGCCCCTTCCTGTTCCAACATGACTGTGCATAAATCAAGGTCAATAAGGACATGGATGAGTGAGTCTGGTGTAGAGGAACTTGACTGGTCTGCACAGAGCCTTGACCTCAACCCAACAGAACACTGTTGGGATGAATTAGAGCGGAGACTTTGAGCCAGGCCTGCTTGTCCAACATCAGTGCCTGACCTCACAAATGCTCTCATGGAAGAATGGTCAAACATTCCCATAAACACACTCCTGTACCTTGTGGACAGCCTTCCCAGAAGAGCTGAAGCTGTTATAGCTGCAAAGGGCAGGTCAACTCCATATTAAAGCATATGTATTAAGAATGGGATGTCATTAAAGTTCATGTGTGTGTAAAGGCAGGTGTCCTAATACTTTCGGCAATATAGTGTACCATTGACTTATCTGTTTATATTCTAAATCTGTTATTCCTGTGAGGGGCACCATTAACAACGGTACCTGGAGGCATTAACCAAAGACAGGCAGGTGCCCCAGTCTATCCATCACAGGGGAAGAAAAATAACCGAGTTGGAATCCAAATATCCGCTTTGAAACGCACTGACATAGTTGGGGGCGTCTGACAGGTACGCGGAGATCGACTGGCGATGAGACGGCAATCACAGGACTGATCCGTACGGGGCTCTCACATTTCCTACCACACAACGGGCCGCCACAGCACTTAAGCAGGGGCCACGCGACCCACCGTCTGATTGTTCTCCAGAAGCTCGTGGGCTCTGATTGGCCGGTCAAGGCTGGGCTTGCCCACGTAGATGTCACTGTTGGGTGGGAAGGCAGCCAGCAGGAGGAGCAGCGCCTTGGGGTTCATGTAGTTGTCGTCATCCACGTGGCACAGCCATCTGGGGGGGGCATGACGTGGGGGG
>JAODJX010000097.1:5721890-5737931 GCA_026776945.1 Isichthys henryi
GCATTGGGCGATGCATTGGGCGATGCATTGGGCGATGCATTGGGCGATGCATTGGGCGATGCATTGGGCGATGCATTGGGCGATGCATTTCTATTCCGAAGTGTGTGACATTATACTGGCCGGAGTAAATGATTCACCTGCACCCCCCTCCAGAACTCGGTGGTACAGGAGGTGCAGCAGCAGTTCAGTCCGTGGGTCTCCCAGGTGGTGCGGCTGTACCGGGACAGCAGGCACCTGGAGCTGGAGTGGACTGTGGGACCCATCCCTGTGGAGTGAGTGGGCCGCCCCTCTGTGGGAGGCAGGGTGTCAGGGTGGGGGTGAGAATCCGCAATCTATCTCTATCTCTCTCTCTCTCTCAGGGATTTGTTCGGGAAAGAGGTGATCACTCGCCTGGATACAAGTATCAACTCTTCTGGATTATTCTATACGGACTCCAACGGCCGGGAGATGCTGGAAAGACTGTGAGTGAGGGGGGTTGGGGTCAGCAATCGTATTGCGTTTACATCCCAGCAAGGTGTCTGCAGTTAAATCCTTAAATTGACGCTTCACATAAGATTATGCCATTAGTTTATTGTGTGAAGTGGGGGCCGTTCTGTACAGAGTCTGAGGTTTACAGTGCGGTCCCAGGTGTGTCGCTGGTAATTGCAGTGTATTTTACAACCTTGCTACTCTTTGTGTAAAAGTCACTGTGGACACACGGTGTATGGCTATGCTGCATGTAATAATGTGACATGATTCAGTGAGATGACTTACGGGGTCAGTAATTATAGCACATGCACTTCTGTTTACGGCTTTGAGTTTGATAGTAACGGCCTCACTGTGTGTGTGTGTGTGTGTGTGTGTGTGTGTGTGTGTGTGTGTGTGTGTGTGAGAGACAGGAAAGATTACCGCCCAACCTGGGATTTGAAGCAGTCCGAGCCTGTCGCTGGTAACTACTACCCCATCAACTCCCGCATTTACATCAAGGTCAGCGTCTGACTCTCCCGCTGCTCTTTTCTACTCCTCCTCCTCATCTCCAGCAGCCCTATGAAATCTTCATCCAGCCATCTAAAGTTTTAACTCCTCCCACCGTGCCTTGCATCAGTGTTAACTTGCTCCACGTCGCCCCCTGGTGATCAATTTGAATATGCTCAGGTAGTCTCACTGCTGTCCTGTTTTTCCCATTCAGGACAAGGAGAACCAGCTGACCGTGGTGACAGACCGCTCCCAGGGTGCTAGCAGTCTTCAAGCCGGCTCCCTGGAGATCATGGTGAGGCCTTTGGCGCCCCCTTCTGGACATGGAGTTAAATGGCTGTGATATTAAACGTATATTATATGTGCGTAGAGCCATACTTCTACACAATGGTCAGGGTGTCCATTTTTGTTGAGTAGTGGTGGTCTTGGTGGTGACCATTATCTAACAGATCAAAGAAGTCGTACACAAAAGGATATGTGTAATATTTTGGGCGATGCCCTCTTCACCCCCCCCCCCCCAGCTGCACCGGAGGTTGCTACGGGATGATTGGCGGGGAGTTGGAGAGCCCCTTTCAGAGCCCGGCGACAACAACGAGGGCCTGGTGGTGCGTGGGCGGCTGCTTCTGCTCCTCACGCCGCCTGTGACCGCGGCAGACGCACACCGCCCCCTGTCGGAGGAGATGGTAATGCAGCCACTGCTGGCTCTTCAAGCTGCACAGCTGCACCCCAACACCCAGCTGGAGGTGAGTAGGGGGGGTATTGAAGCTCAGGGGGAGGGAGAATCTGTACCATGAATGGAGGGGGATGTTTAACCAGCTAATGCCACCTAATGACACAGAACCGAACAGTTTGTGTTCAGGCAGGATCAGTGTGGCTAATGTAATTAGCTGTATAAAAGCCTGGTTTGCTCGTGGTGAAAGCGTCTGTAAAAAGGTGGGGCGTTTAAGGGTTTTTCTGGGGGAGGGGACATGCAGTGGAGGTGTCAAGTGGAGGGAAAAATATGGGGGTGAATTGGGTCTAAGCAGAGACTCATCCTCAGGTGCTAGATTCAGGCTGTCGTTAGTGTCTGACTTGGTTTACTAGGTCAATAATGGCAGCACATTGCAGTGTATCTATGTCTCCACCATCTCAGTTCTCAGGACTGCAAGCCGCACTGCCCCCTACTGTCCATCTGTTGACAATGTCCCAGTGGGACCAGGACTCTACGCTGCTAAGACTAGAGCATCAGTTTGAGGCCAAGGAGAGCGAGACACATTCTCAGCCGGTCACCATAAACCTGCAGGTGGGGGTTGGGGGAGAATCCGTGTACTGCCTGGAAAGCTCGACATTCCACATGCCATGAAGGGGCCGCTGGAACTTAGTAGTCATGTTTAACTTTGTTCCACAGAAGCTGTTCTCGACCCTGGAGGTGGTGGGCGTGTCCGAGATGAATCTAGCAGCCAATCAGTGGAAAGACGACATGGAGCGTTTCGACTGGAAGACTAGCACAGGTACACAGCTGTGACATAGCAGGGGGATTAAAGGCCGTAGCCTGTTCTGGTTCTGTTCGGGGTTTGTCAAAATGGGAGATTTGCCTAAGGATTATCTGTCACCAGGATAAAATAATGAAGCATAATAAAAGGTATGTTAATTAGTGTCAGGTCACCTCATTGATTTCTTCCTGGAGAATCAGATGAGAGAGTTTATTTTTAACCGTTTGATTGTTGCAAAGAGGTGAGGGCTGTCAGATAGGCGAGTTATTCCTACTCATCTTTATAGCTGACTGCGAAGAACGGTTTTAATATTGGTGAATCTGAATGCGAATCCTAACCATTAATCATCCTTTCACATCAATGGAAGTGTTGGCATCCCAGCATCCTGTACGGTCATGCGGGTGAAAAGAATACCGTTTAGTGTTTTTTTTTTTTCCCCAAATGAAATCCAAGTATGTTTTCATCAAAATGTACAAGTATTAGAGTGTGTGTGTGTGTGTCTCTCTCTCTCTCTCTCCGTCTCCCAATGGATTAGTATCCTATCCAGCATAAAGACTGCAGTTCTACCCCAGAGAAATGAATCTGTGCACAATCATGTCAATATAGCACCTGGCAGCTTTGCTCCGTAGTTACAGGAGTTTACAGGTTGATAAGCATCTTCCTAGCAACCATGTCTCCTGTTCCAGGTGAGCAGCCCCTGCCCAAAGCCCCGACTGACCCCTCGCCCTGGGAGGTCACACTGAAGCCCATGGAGATACGCACCTTCCTGCTAAGGACCCAACGGAGACAGCCAATCCCCAGGACAGCACGGCAGGGATAGACAATCACAGATCAGCGGCAAATCTGCAGACTCTTTAAAGCCAATCGTTTTGAGCCTTGCTGCTCACATGGGCTGAGGGGCGGGGTTTTTCTGCTCATTCCAAATACCACAAATCACTCAAGCGTCACTCTCTGGCAGCAAGTCTTTTATTAAATAATGGAAATTGTGTATGGCTGCCTTCAGAATTTCAGTGGACTCATAAGCCGCTTCCTGCTGAAACAAATCAACCTCTGCCAGTGGTGTAAATTTTGATTCCTAAAATAAGACTGAACACTGAATCCACTGCATTTCATTTTTTTTTTTGCTGTAACTCTTTCTTCATGCCTGGGTGACTTATGACTAAGCTGGCCTTCTGACCCTGGGTAGAGAAAAGTCCACATTCTTCTGTTTCATAGACCCCTTTTACAGTCCGTCTGGCAGCAAGGAGATTGTGGGTTTGGAAAGTCTTTTTCTGATCCGTCCTCCTTTTGGTCCGAGGAACAAAATGGTCAGTACAATGCCGATAGTGATTATGGTTTTTGAATTGTTTGATAAAATGCACTGGTATATTTCTGTATTTTGATCCACAAAGCTGAAATAAAGTCAGATTTTTCACATTAAGTCCAGTGTGCATACATGACCGGCACGTCTGGTCTACTTTGACGTCACTTCCGCCGTAGTCTGGTTTTGGAAAAACAGGGGTATTCAATTTGGCTCCACTGATGAAACATACGCAACAGGTACCGTACTTTTGGTAATTTTCCCGTTGCACCAGGTTCTGTACTTCCGAAAGTGCTGTCGCCAAATGACATCACAACGTAAGGTGGGGTGATGTGAGATATTAATACCGTTTTCGCATGTTACGTATGTCCAACTCTGACATGGCAGGGATTGCAGCAGTCAGCTGGTTTGTTTTTCCACTTCGTCATGAGAAACAAAACTTATCAAGCATTGCAATTTATGATTGATTATTTTTAAGATTTTGTTTGTTTGGCACTGCTGCTTTTGCACGAACGTTCACGCTCATGAAAGAAATCTCACAGAAAATCTATATTATTCCATTATAAACCTAAAATTAGCTACGTCAAAAGCATTGGGGTAGTTTGCAAACCCTGCAGACTATTTACAAGGTAATAAAATGATTATATACGTGTAAATGTAAGTGCAGACTTGTCTCTAATTGAAAATCTCACGACAGCTAGATGCCCAGAGTTGGCAATCCTTTACTTTACGTATTGAAAACTGGAAGTCAATGGAATAGAGAAATTATGGTAACTGCTGAAGTGGAAAAGCCCCCTAAGAAACCTCCACTCTCCTGAAAACATCACCCATGTGCAGTGTCCAATCAGGGCTGCCCCGTTCCGCTCCTGGAGCCCTGTTGGATTCTGGTCTGGAATTGGACACCCCTAGTCCAGGTGGACACCTGAGAGTTTGTCTTTAATCTGGCAGTATGTGTGACTCAGTGGGTGAGTGATCTCTGCCTGTACTGTGGCTGTCAGTTCTGCTGTCCATGGTCAGTAGAGTAATCAGATCGCTGCTGAGATCTTGACACAAACTGCTCCAGGAGTGCTGGTCCACCCTGCGTTCCAGCCCCAAGCCTTCCTCACTTGTACACCACTTGGCAAGAATGTCTGCTGAAGGTAATTTGTAAAATGCAGCAGGCCCTACATTACATACAAATACCGCAGTATTTTCGAGTGCCAGACTCAAAAATTTACAATGGGATGGGGGGGGGGGGGAAGAGGTGATTTGTCACAGACTGGAAGACGTAGGGGGGGGTGTCCTCTAATAGTCTGGTGATCTGGCCATCATAGAGTCATCGGGACTGAAGTCGCCCCCCACACAAACAAACACACAATTGTACATCTTACCCAAATAGGCAGCCCTGCAACCAAACCCAAGCTAATTCCCCCAACACACAAAAATCATCCAGGTGGTAAAAATATACAAACATTCACCCACATAAATCCATCTTGCAGCCTCACACATCCAGCACAGACATCAGGCAGCGATTCAGCACATTCTGTCAGTGAGGGGTTGCGTCATTCGCATTTTCATTGTCTTTGCATTTTCTACACCTACTTACACATTTCACAGGGCATGCTGTTCATTGCAAGACCGTAAAACCTCTAAACCTACAGTCATCGCAGCAATAATTGTTTTGGCTGCTAGAGTGTATGGTATGTTTTTCTGTCACTACACGGGTCCTTTTATCATAAGCAGCTTAACTCCAACAAAATAAATGCAAGAATCTTGTCCAAGGGTACAACAGAAGGATTATCCCTTCGAATCCAAACCAGAAACATAGATTTTTTCCCCTCCCCTCTCAAAGGTGAAGTCATGCGATCCAATCTGGAGCTGCAGACAAAAGGCATGTGAGTGACAGGGCAGCAGCCAATGACTACAGGACAAGAATCACACAGTGACCAATCAGGGAGACATTCTGGATTTTACTGGCCTTGAATCAACCAAATATACAGTATGTACAACCAGAATAAAATGGTATTCCTGACAAAAGTAACACAGTTGAAACTGAATGTTTAAAGGAAGCCCTAATTTCATGGTCATAACGGTCCCCCAAGACAAAAAACGTCCCACTACGAAAAGCACATCCATCACCTTCAAGATCATCAGTTCTAGTGCCCAACCTCATCTGGGTCTCCCATCTCATTCATGAATTTAGCTTAAGAAATCAACTAAATCTACATTTTTCTTATAAATACTAATGAGAATGGGCAAATAAATCTTAAAATAAAAAATTAAAATAGACATACTGCTTCTTCTCTAGGCTTTCCGCCCCTTGGGATAATGTCATACCGGGACAGGCTGATGAGGATCCAGCCACATGGGGGGGGGGGGGGAATGTAGTACTTCACGCCATCTTTTCTCCATCTTTCTCTGTCTCCCCCGGTTCATGGGAGTAGCAGCACTTGTCGCCTCGGGTACACGTGCCCTGGGGATGGAGGAGACGAAGGGCAGGACAGCGAGGTCAGCTGGGCTGATAATTCTGAAGCCCTCAGTACTTTATCCAGCAGGTTAGCGGGGGGCTACAGCAACTGTGTCAGGGATGGGATGCAATCTGAGGGCGCAGCTCAGAGGTAACACTGTTGCCTCACACAACTGGGCTTAGCGTTTCAGTCCTGCTGGGCGTGTGCAGAGTTTGCATGTTCCACCATGTCCCGCCTACTTTATTTGTTTGGACCCACCTATTCTACAATCTGATTGGTTAT
This sequence comes from Isichthys henryi, assembly GCA_026776945.1. Classification (NCBI taxonomy): domain Eukaryota; kingdom Metazoa; phylum Chordata; class Actinopteri; order Osteoglossiformes; family Mormyridae; genus Isichthys; species Isichthys henryi. The sequence goes on from JAODJX010000097.1 coordinate 5,728,346, forward strand.
CTCTCTGAACCAGTCACATTTCATTCTGCCCTCAGAACAGTTTTGTGCAAGTAAAACTCCCACGGCACCCCCTTCTGACTGCACCTTTCTGAACCTCTTGCAAGGGAAGCTCTTCAGCTGTTCCGCATCCCTGTCTGGTTTCTTCCTCTTGTTCTGCAGCTGCTTCCGCCGGTCCTCCAGCTCGGTGATCCCACCCCCAGCCTTGGCACGAGCCTTGGGCCCCCAGTTGGCATGGGGGTTCTCCTGGAAACGTACCAGCTGCCGCCGCCGTGACTGGGGATTGGCATCATCACGCACGTCGAAGGATGCCTGTCCGCTGGGGGGGGGGGGACGGGAGTGTACATGGCGTTTAAGCAACCAAAATGAAATAACAATTTTGTGCGCATTTATATGGTCGCATTTACCCATTTAAGAGCTCTCAGTGATCACAACGATTAATACAAAACTGTGAGCTTAGCTGTGACCATTCAGGCTGCCCGGGTTATTGGGTTCCACACTCACGAGGGTTCCGTGGACAGAATACGAAAGGCGGGGCTGGTCTCCGACAGCTTCTCCCTCTTCACGGGGTGCTTCTTCTCCTAGGGAAGGCAGGACATGCAAGATCGAGACACAGAAGCAACATTCACCCAGGTTCCCCCCTGCAGGGGGCACATGCTTACCCAGCAACGCATGATATCCCAGATCACGCCACCGGGGGCATCCGTCTTCAGGGCGTTCTTGCAAGCGTGAGAGAGGGAGACGCTGTGGCCCGCGTGAAGGAGGGCAGACCTGAGCACAAGAGGTGGGGACAAAGGGCTTCACTGGAGGGCGGGGCCAGGCCCGCATAGCAACTAGAGCCATTCAGAGAAGGGGGGGAGGGGCTTATTTTCAGTATGTTTGATTGTGATGTAATCTGTGACACTTGTAGCATATCTGTGAGCTTGCATGGTGGAGGTTGCCAGGAGATGGCACATCCTCACGCAAGACATACGGCATTCGGGGCCTCATCGTGTAATAGATGCACCAAGATGTGAGCAGTGCTGTCCAACTCCATTTGCACACCTCCACAACCGGAAAAGAGCATGTCACACGTCCTTCCCAAATGTGAAGCGGAGCACAGCCCTACCTGAACTGCAGCAGAGATGGCGTGTTGCAGTGCACCGTGCTGCTCAAATTATCCAGGGTGTAGTACAGGGGTACATCCTCCAACTCCTGACAAAAGGGGGGGGGGTCCCACATTGACTAGACCTGACTAAAAGCACTGAGTACCCCAGCACCCCCAGACAACAGCGAGGCCCTGTACCTCAGTGACCATGCTTAGCATGCCCTCGATCCGCCGCGATGTCCCAAAGCGGGATGGGTTGCCCGAAACGGCAGACAGAACTTTCTGTACAAACTGGACATTGTGGATAGGCTCCGCCCAGATAGGACCTCCCAGCTGCGGGGGGCGACAGAGAGGCGGGAAAGACTCATGATTACATTAATGCACTTCAGTCAGCTGTGCTAATTACCAGACAGGTCATCTGCAATAAACCAACTTGAAAATTAATACCAAATCAAGACCCAACAGAACAGAATTCAGGATTACATGACGCACAGAGTCAACCGAAGCTTGCAAAAGCCAGTCCTTAAGGGTGGAACTCTCACAGAGTTTTCCTGGACGATCTCACTTCATCGGCATCCTACCTGATGCCTCTGGCCACAGTGCTCACAGCTGGGTCCGATCGGGGGTCCAGTTGCCGCAGTGTACTTCATGCTGAAACAGACCCAGTGGACAATGAGAGCTACCTCAGAACAACACCTTCAGACCCCTAGTGGAGGCCAACAGACATTACAGGTATCGTGGGGAAAACATGGTGTGGAGTTGGGATGTAGGAATCCTGGATCGCAAGCAGAGAGGCAGAGAAATGCGCGGGGAGGGGGGGTATTTAAAAATGTGTAGATTTATGCTTCATACTTTTTTCCTTGACTGATGCGCTTGCCCATCCGCTGCAGGTGGAAGGAACCACAGCCAACGCAGTTGAACACCAGCGCCTGTTTACTGGGGGTGGGAGATCAGCGTGTTGGCGTGTGTGCGGCTGCAGCAACCAATCAGATCCAGTTTGTGTTAAATATCATGGTAAAACACAGAACATCTCAGCGCAGTTTCCAAGAACTCAAGTGAGTCAGTAAAAAAGAAAAAAAAAGAAAGAAAAAAAAAACTGAAATCAGGTCAAGTCAAGGTTTTGCAGTTTATAAAAAGACTATCATTTCCTTTTTGGGAGAAACCTGCATAATCAGCCCTAAAAAAACCAGCACGAAAAGCCAGCCGGATATTCAGGGGACAGAAAACTAAACCGCCAGCACCCACCAACACACACAGGGGGCGGCACCGCCCACTGCAACGCCTCACCCGGCTACCTGGCAGAGTTCTTGGCCTTGGCTTGGCCGGTAAAAACACGAACGAAGACCCGGATGTAGAAGTCGACGCTGATGGAGAGCAAGGGCTCGATGTAGCGCTGATAAACGCCAGCGCGCTGGTCCAGGCTGTGCAAGATGATACGCAGGGCCTGTGGAAAGGTACCGCCTGCATGTCAGACAGGGAGGATCTCACACACATGCACAATCTGAGATATTAAAGGCTGTGTATTCTACCCCATACCAACAAAAAATGTTAAATACAGGCCAGGGACTGTGTGATGTTGATACACAAGGACATTAATTCATATACATTATATGTATAATTGTATTTATTGTATTTTTTTATTGTATTTATTGTATTGTATTTATTGTATTTTTAATTTGTACCTTTTGTAGTTAATGTTACGTGTATGCACCTAGGGTCTGAGAGTAACGTAATTTCAATTCTCTGTATGTCCAGTACATATGGCAAAATTGACAATAAAGTTGACTTGACTTGACTTAATGTCCCACCGGATGGACAGACACAGACAGACAAACTTTGCAGGGCACAGGGGGGCCTTCCTAGAGACAGATTTGCCGTTTTTGTCGCCCCCCCACCTCTGGCCATGTGTCCTCAGTGTAATGACTACTTGTGGCCAACAGGGGAGCCCCAATAGGGGTTCACACATGGTTTGATAGGTGGTGAACCCCACGCCTGGGCCTTGCTCATGCTCACCATCTCATGGCAGTACTTGGCCTTGATGGACACGGAGCCGTACTTGTTGTAGCACGTCTCACCGCAGTTTCCCGCCATGACGGCCATGTCGGTGCACGTCACACACAGCAGCCCTGTCCCAGAAGCGCATTAACACATGCATCACTGTCAACAGACGGCCATGTTGTCGCATGACACATTTCTCAAAGCCATGATGTCAGGAGAGATTTTAGGATTTTAAGGAGGGGCCATAATTCATACAGAGGGGCCAACCTTATTAGCCAATATTATGCCTTGAATCTGAGTGACAGGGGGAAGGGCATCCCGGGGGCCAATCAGCTTCCAGCTAGGGCCAGAGTCCCCGTCGCCCCGCCCCTTGTGTCACTAAGTGCCGGAAGCAGGAATGTGGGGGGTGGAGGAGCCATGAACGAACCTCCCTCGCTGACAGCCTGCACGGCGGCGTCCACAAAGGGGGCGGGGCTGCCGTAGGGATCCAGGTCGATGACATCATAGCGATCCTTCCTCCCACGCGCCTCATACATCAGCATGCTGCCAGGGAGGGAAAGCGAGTGAGAAGGTGGGGTGTAACCCTGCAGTACTGCTACGGCATATCAGCGTGTGTTCCGTCTACCATACAACTGCAAACACACTAGCATGCAGGTAAAGGCTGACCTCCAATCTGAACCGATTCTACGCCTGAAGAGACCCAGCAAGGTGCATCAAGACAGACAACAGACGCCGGACAAGCCGAAGAAACCAAGAGGAAAACCACAGAGAATGATCAGCCGTTTGCTTCAGCCCTGCAATGCCGGTTACTACTTTTAGTTCAACATACCAAGACGCTGAGCTCAAGGCATCACAGGAGAATCCTGAACCTAAACTCAGCCTCAAAGTGTGTCATGTGAAAGCAGCGACGAGCAGGTACGAGCTACAGTGGGCAACATGTTTGCTATCATGCAATAAAAGTGACTTCTGATATTAGAGAATTCTTAAAAGGAGTGTATCAGTTCACAAATGAGAGGACACACATACACCAGCATTCAGACTTCCCCTTTTCAAATGCCTTCTTTGAACCATATACAGAAGAATGCAGATAGATGATTCTGTGGCAATCACATCAAAGTGTTATTTACACAGCAGAAGTCTTCCCAGGTGCCAGTGGTTAAAACCAATTTCTTCCCTTTCAGAAATGTACTGTGGAAGTAAAGCATCATGGGACAGTTTTTTAGAGATGAGATGGCTTTTATACAAACACACACACACATAGGGCACAGACAGATATCACAGCTCTGCCAGCCCCCAAATTAACAACTGGGGGGATCCCGGCCTCCATCAGTTTGTCGTACACTGAAAACCTGCATAGCTGCTGATCCACCACAAGGCCCTGAAGGGGATGCATTACTGGGCATGCAGAATCGCTGCCTGTTACCACGGCAGCAGCTCCCCACCTGGCATCCCTCTGGCTGGCCTGCATCAGGTGTGAGACTCCGTTGTACTGGGCGTTGCGGGCGATGAGCGCGGCGGCGCGGGCAGAGCAGTCATTGGCTGTCACGCTGCGCAGGCCGGGGACCTCCAGGGCGAAGCGGACCGAGCGAAGGCCCGACGCGGCCAGGCCCTCCAGGACACGCAGCCCCCCCTGCAAGGAGGCAGAGCCCAATGACACACAGAGAGGCTTCCTGCATATAGACTCAGGCCCATATGTGTGTGCGGAGTTTGCATGTGGCCCCTGTGTTTGTGTGAGGTTCCTCTAGACCAGTGTTTCCCAACCCAGTGCTTGAGGACCCTCAGACAGCCCATGTTTTTGCTCCCAAACTCCAAAACATGTGGACTGTCTGGGGGTCCATGAGGACCGGGTTGGGAAACACTGCTCTAGGCCCTCCGGTTTCCTCCCACGGTATAAACTGCTGTGAGCCTGTTCTGGGTAAGCAGTTATTAAAGATGGATGGATGGATGGATGGATGGATGGATGTTTCAGGTCTATAGTTGATGCCCCTGTCCTAAAGCTCTGTATTTCTCTCCATTGTTTCCTTGATACGTCTCTTCTTTTTCTAGCCGTTTTCATTTATTCTAGCGAGGCATGGGATTCATGATGGAATTATTAGCCGGATTTATTTTTATGGTGGTGCTGGACAAACATTTCCCTACCCCAGAGGGATCAATCAAGTTTTATATCTATCAAGTCTTCATTTCTGATATGTCCACTTTTGGAGTGAAATTCACTGCAGAAACAGGACTTCCGGCCACATATCCACGAACATATTTTGCGAGTACAGGAAGGAAATCAAAAGCCTTCCGTACCTCACAGCGTTCCCCCACGTTTGCGATCTGGACCTCCTCCACCCGCTCCTCCGCCCGCTCCTCCGCTGGCTCCTCCGCCAGACAGACCACCACCCGCTCCTGCTCTCCAGGCACCGCCACCCTAACCCCCTTCAGCGAGAGCTGCTCCCTCGCAAACTCGGTGATCACAGCACAGCTAGGGACAAGCGGAGAGAGGCTGCAGGGTTATCCTCAACGTACCACATCCAAGAAACGAGTGGAGGATGGATAGGGGCAGAGCATGTGAAGAAGCAATTGTGTGCATCACCATGTTCACACTCCCACATGCATAAATTACTTTGTTGTGACAAAACTAAATGGGTTGGAATATTACTAAAACCCAAAAAACTCACTTAATGCTGAAGCATCTTAATGCTTAATAAACAGTACATTCGCCATTTATACTCACGTCAGATCTCTGTTGAATTCCTGAACTGGGTTGTAGAAAACTTCATTGGCATTTGGGAACAAGATTGCTGCTTTGCCCTCTCTTACCACCGTTTCCCCAGGCAAGAGCGCAGTATTAGTGTCTTGATCGGCTCCCTCCACCGAGTCAGCGGGGCCGTTGGTATCCACCTCTGGCAGGATTCCTACGGGCGTGGTGCTTGTTGCAAGAGTAGGGTCCGGCTCAGAATCCGCGGTGCCCTTGGAGCCTTCGGAAGCGGCACTGGGGTCCATGGTTCTCAGGCCTCGCTGTACCGTGTCTCTCACTGTCCGTCGGAGAGGGTCCCGCAAACTCGACACTCGCAGGGCAGCAAAATGGAGCAAACGTCCTGCGCAAACCAGCATCGGCTGATGTGCAGCTCTCCAAATCTAACCCACAAGCATGAATACGTGCGGGGCAAAATAGGGGCAATGATAATGCAGGATGAATAAACACTCTTACATAAGACAGTAAAGGAAAAAAGTAAAAATATATACATACTGATGAATAAATTAATAAAGTTCCCTTTCCCTAATTTATTAAGAAAAAGATGCACCGATGGATGAGTCCTTGGCGTGTAAATAATACATTAACAATCTCGTATGTTTTATCACATATATAACAGCTTGAATTCAGATTAACATAGCAACTGAGTCGCATAATCAGCAACTGCAAAACATGACAGAGCGTTTGGCACCTACTACAAGACACTGGTCGCATTCCAGTCAGCAGCTTGAAGCAGGATGCTTAACACATCATAAAAAGCAATTTACCGATGTGGCTTCTGTTCCACCTAATAATTTCCGGAATCTTGACACAACAAGTCAGGTTTAGTATGAGGATCAGTACCCCTAAAGCGTGCAGACTCCCACCCTGCACCCGGCCACTCTACAGAAGTTAAATACTAGTCACATGGATGCAGACATGATGAAGCGGAAACTACGGCAGCCGGGAAGTGCCACTTTTCATTCACAAAAATAACAGAGAAGCACTTTCCAGACATGTGATTTCAAGGTTGGCAGAGCATGGGGTGCAAACTTTCATTTTCAAAGAAACGAATGTCACAACCCTGTAAAAAATGTGTATATGTATTGTTTACGTTGCATATATTTATATGTGTAGTCACTGATGTAAATGAATTCCCAATAAAGGCCAAAAATTTAAGATTAATCTTTCTGTGGTTCGTGTTTTTACATTTGATATTTAAAACTAGCATTGCTGTAGTGTAGACAATCCGGGGACATGTTTCGTTCGTATGCATATTTAACTGGGCCTCGATAAGCTGTACTTTAAATAAACATTACAATTTTCAATCAACAAATGTCCTCCTTGTGAGTCATTCGTCGTTGGTGGTTGAACATTTTTATTTAATGACATAAAAAACAAGAAATATTTCATATATAGTATATAGTTATATATTTATATTACGAATCTATTGTTTGTCATTTCAAATCAAAGAACACCTTTTGTAATGTTATATTAATATTTACATATATACTACGCCAGTAAGCAATATAAAATAGTTATTTGCATTATAATAATCACAAAACAATTGATATTTGCTTGAAATTTAACAGCAGATCTGCTACTGTTCAAGCACGCCTTGCTCATAATTTGTCGCCCTTATTCTGCGTCTCAGTTTCGGGTGTTCCGGGGTTTTCAAGCGGCGTCTGCTTTGCATTCCGTGCGCATACAGCGCAGACCCCCTAGAGGCTCACCTGTGAGTCTAGACGCATTGAAATAGCCCCGCTAACCGGCAACGGCAATGCGTTTGTCTGGCGCTTATAAACACGGACAAAAAAACACAGAGCTACGTCTGCCGCTGCAGCGCACACATCGGATAACTCTGCCGAGGGTCCCCGACTCCTGAGGTCCGTGCACCGCGAAGGAGTCGCGCCTGTCTCGGCGATCGGTGGCTCTGGGCTCGGCAGTCCCCCTCCTCTACCGCCCCAGGGAAAGTGTTTGCCCTCGATAACTCTGCGCTCGGCGTCTCGCCTATGCTCACAATGAATGGCTGCCTGTAGCGAGAGAGAGGGAGAGAAAGCGTCGGACTCCTCCATTGAAACACTTTCCAGCGGCATACAGCGAGGGGGTGAGTTTGGAAACCGGGCTTAACGGGGGGTGATTGAGAGGCGGTACGGCGGCCCGGCTTTTATTGGGGAGGATGGGGTCTGATCGAAGTGGAATTTTGGCGTTATTGTTTTTTTTTTTTTTTGGGGAAGGTGTGCGATGGAGGGGGATGGGCTCCTAGGCACGGCACCAACAAAACTTTAACCACTTCATTGGCTTCGGCGCTCCGTTTCCTCCGGCTCATTTCCAACTCCGCTGCTCATTTCGCAACTCTTCAAATATGCATGATGCAAGCGGCACTTTTCATACGCACGGATCCATTAACTGTAACAGAAACTGAAACATTTTTTAAATACTTGACTGACACGGATCGTGCAAAGCGACAAGTAGTTAAATCGCTGTCTTGTCTGGCGGCTGCCGACCCACCTCACCTCTCAGCGCTGGTTTAGTCTGGATTGCCCCCCGGGTGCTGCATTTGTCCTGGGATGACCTGTTGATGTCGGGAAATATGGAGTGTTATGGGGGGTTCCCCCCCACCCCTCACCCCTTTAAAGTATCCCTTTATAAGGATGCATTTGGTACAATATAATCGAATTCGCAAAGCACACTGAGAAAAAGCTAGTAGTCAGCTTATAAGAAAGTCCCGGTGGGTTTTTTTTTTCTTTTTTTTTTTTCGGGTGGGGGTATTAGGGTTTCTCAGATTTCGGCGTCTCCAGGCGAGATGCGGTCAGGCGACCCCAAACATCAGAGTACAGTTAGAGTACCCCATGTCTGTAGGCCCGATGATGTAACTCAAGCCGACGGCGCATTGGCACGGACGGGGCGACGGCGGTGCATGTGCGCTCCCCAATTATTTATTTATTCCCTGGCGTGTATTATATATTTATGGATAACATAATCTCTTGCGAGTAGTGGCGGGGATCGGTCTACGAAAATCGTATGCGAGTGTATTTCTTTACATGGTGAGCGCTACCACCCCCCCACCCCCCATCCATCTATCCCGGCCCATGCCAGCTGAGCACCCCGGTCCGGCCGGGCAGAGACGCTGGCACGGAGCGGGGCACGGCTGGCTCGCGGCTTAAAACCACCGCTGCAAATAAGGGGGAATCTACTGCAAAGGCAATAGGATCGAAGGTGCATTTGGCGAGGTTTGTCGCTGATGTTTAATCGCTGCTCACCCGGTTATTTATATTTTATGAGATGCGTTCCGGGACGGGCTCGGCCAGCGCCGTGTTAGCTAAGCGGCTAAGCCGGCTAATGGCCAGCCTGTGTTTTGCTGCTGGATCGCAGCTCGGCTGATTTCGGTGCTGGGCAGGAAAAGTGGGGATTTTTTTTTTGTGTGTAGGCCTGTATTTAAAACCTGCACAAAAAGTGAAAGATCTGAATTAATCGTCACAGTGAATGGAAAGAGTTGATGTAAGCAAAGTTATTGGCTCAAATTGACGAAATCAGGAAAACAGTTTCGTCTGACATTTAAAACACCAATCTTATTTTTTTAATTTATCGAATACTAAAAATTTAAGCAATTACAGTAATATATTCTGTACATAATTTGGTTCTATAACGCTGCAGTAGCCTATAATTAATTGTAGTCTATGTCAGAGATACGTAATGACTTGTACCAAAAAAAAAATTAATAAAACCACACTGAAAACTAACTAAAACTAAACTTCGATTAAAAATGACAATAAAAACAATGT